>SZWC01001496.1:12840-23895 GCA_023375785.1 Penium margaritaceum
GGAGGGGGGGGGGGGGGTAGTGTAAGCCGGATAGTGCCAATGGCACTAATCACGGCTTGAGACTTCTTTGAAAGTACAAACTAACTGTGGATTTGGAATCTACAAGAAAAACAGTGTGAGATCGATCCAAGAACAGAGCCGATCCATCAAGAATTGAGGAAGTTACACCCGGCCAAAGGTTCGACCGGCAAAGGGGGAAACAGGTGACGGGAATTCATCCCCAAGGACCAAGGCTCGACCCTTGGAAGACCCAAGAAGGCCGAAGCGCGCCTTGGGGCCCTGATATTCAATGATTCAAGGATCGTTGAGAGCCAAGGGCTCTTCAGAACAGCGCCCCGGTGTGTTATTAGCAGAAAGGGCGCTTCGGACGGCCGTCACCGCCGCTAGTGGTACTGCCAGCAACAGATTGTCGTGGTTCACGGAAACGGCCATATCTTGGCCGTTTCTCCATGGAATAACACAATTCTTGGTGCGTTGGAAATCTGGGAAGATAAGCTATGTGATACTAGGGCGATAACCTCATCTCCATCCTGTATGGGGCCGCACATGGCTCGGTGACCCCGGGTCGCCTAGGATGTGTCATCGTGTTCATATAGTCTTACGTGTTGACAGTTTGATAGCAAGTACAGTTTCCTCCCACTGTGCCACATATGTTTTCGTGCTCTCTCAAGACGACCCTACACTTCCAAAAACCCAAGAAGGTCTGCACCGGCCTCCCCTTAGTCGCCGTTGCCGTTGGTTGGTGCCTACACCATCCGGTTGAGGCTAGCAGACCCCGCTCGGTTCACACAGCTTGAATATGGAACCTAGTTTCTTAAGGCTTCATGTGTCCTTGCTTTTTGCAAGAATTTGGAGCCCCCATTCATACCAAAGCGATTGGAGTTAACTCTCACCTAAACCAGAGGTTCCCCCATTATAGCTACGTATGCCCTCCAACATCACCCCATCTTAATACCTCAATAGACATCTCTCTAACTTCCTGAAGGGAGATGTTGATCGTAGACTCTGTCTATGCTCACTCGAATGTACAGTGCCCCCTACACCATGGGAGGGTTGTGGATTAAGAGACGAACAGATCTGGTTGATGCGGAAGCTTCCAAATACAACGTCTCCTTTCTTCAACCTAGGGAAGCTCAATGGAGGCCCCTCCATCAAACATTATTCTGGTCTGTGGAAGTACCTGGCTGATGTAGGAAGGGGGAGGGGAGAGCGGGCCTACTTCAATATTAAACCTCCTGGTGCTGAACCTAAATGTCGAGGGTCAGAGTTAAGATTTGAATGGATGCAAATGAAGAGGCTCATCCCAGAGGGTGAAGGCTGAAGACCCAGACATTGTTTAGCAAGGTTCCTACATTAAGAAACCTCATACATCCAAATGGTGCAAGAAGTTTCAAACAAAATCTGCAGTGGAAATAGTTCATCCCTCGACAGTGCGCTGTGAACGTGGACGAGATAAGCCAAAGATAGTGTTTTAGAGAATTTGAAGAGAATGGAAGTAGCTTACGCATCGGGGAGGAATGTGCCAAATGAGGTGGAAAAGAGCATATTGGATAAACGGAGGGAAAGAGTTCCAAGCTAGAGGCCTCCATACAACATGTTTTCCCTGGTTGGAATTGAGAGATCAGATAACCTTCATTGCCTCAAAATGTTGACTTAACTTGAGTTCTTCGATAAAAGAAGGATGTTTCATGCCAAGATGGGTCAGTTTTGTGAAGTCAATCAATACCCCAAATGTGGAATTTATTGCCTTATCAATTAAAAACTTGTTCCCAACCTGGCTCCTTGAAATTATTTTTGTACTTTTCACATTCAGGTTCAATCTATGTTGTGTCCTTGGTGTACACCAACTCCAGAACTCCAGTGGGTGCCTTTGTTCTTATCATTGCAACCCATGTGTTGACCTCCGGGTTTTTCCATCAACACTTCAAGGGCATTTTGGCCTACTATACTGACTGATGGTATTGTGTTTAAGACATTCATCATGAATTTGATCCAAAAAAATTGACTGAAGTTTCAACATGTTATGGCCTTTTTATCATTACTTGGTCAAACTCCTGAAGATGCTTGACCTTCGTAAAGTTGCATATTGCATGTCCTCAAAAAACTCATAACTTCTTGGCATAGGCTTCCTGATTGACCAATGACACTGCAACTTCACATGTACTGCACTTGTGAAGCGTCGAAGACTTAAACCATGCATCATTTTTTGTGTGGTAGTTATGTGTATGAGCTTGATTGTTTTGAAATTTGTCATCAAAGCAAACATAGAGGTAGATCCATCTATGCAAGTGTCCCTTTTTTCAAAGTAGCATTTTCTCTGCTACCTTGTACTTGTAAACTATTCATAACTCTGTGCCTACTCAACAATTGGTATGGAAGGAGCAGCAGGAAAATTCACTCCTATGGAAAATCCTCACACAAGTCTTCAGCACATCTCCACCATCTAGGGATTTGTAGACTTCGTGACAATGATGGTGAGTGGGATAAATTACACCTAAAAAAAAACATTTTGGTGGTCTAATCTACTGGTTATCCAATGGCATTAGTAGACCAGGAGCCCCATAAACAGCTCCTGAGTGTTTTCTTACAATATCTAGTGCAAGCGCACATCCTCTTGAACAGGTCAACGTGACGGTGCAATGTCTCTTGACCCAAATGCAGGACAGGACTTCGTGTATGCAGCCATTTTTGTTTGTGGAACCCAAGACACTAATTTTCAATAGCAGAAAAGTTGGGAAAATTTCTCATTACTCTGGTATTGGGGAATGTGTGCATTGTTTTGGCCAGATTACTACTTTCAACCACATCTCTCCCATAAAGATATGTTCCCACTACTGCCACGGCCTCAAACATGACATCCCAAGAACTACCACAATCTCTGGCATCCAAGGTGAAGTTCTGTGAGTGATTGAAACAGCAAAAAAACTAATAGCATTCATACAACGCTCAGTTAAGAGAACTCAATGGCTGTCGACGCTAGAACCACAACTCCTATTGTGGTTGCTCTGTGACCTCGGTTTTTGATACTTCTACTTGATAGAGGAAGATACCATCTAAAAACAAAGAACGGCTACAATGGAGGACGCAGAAAAAGATTCATGTTTCAAGAGATGTTTACCTGTGGCAGAATTCCATTAAAAAGGAGAAGTGATAGAGATTTTTTCGGAGGATCAAAGAAATGGAAGAGAGTATGAATAGAAAGGTGAGCTTCTTTATGATTGTGAAAACCATGCGCCGACCATCCGTCCATGTGAAAGGCTCGTTACTCAAGATACGAGAATATCCAAGCTTACCATTTTTAATGAATGATACAAGGAACACCAACTTAAAGTATGGATAAGGTTGTAACCATGAGTTGCGTAACTTCTATAACTTTTTTGGTGTTTTTACATGAAGGAGCCTGTAAAGGTTTCAATAGTAGCGAGCTGGTTCAGAAGCTTGCTCAGAAGAGAGAACAAGGATGTTTCAAGGTAAAATGTCTGAAAAAATCACAAACTCAAACAAAGGAAAAGACTTAAACCTGTCAGCTCCATGAGAGTCTTTCCTTATGAATCGACAATCTACACAATGTGGTGATTTGGCGGAAATGCTCTGTGTGATCAAAACATGAAAATTGGGAAAAGTTTCATATAGGGTCACTACCTACAAGTTGAGTAGGGTAGTGGGTTGTTCTCAGCCTTCATTGATTGTACCAAAAAAGCATTTTCCATTAATCCATGACGTTGCCAAGGTTAAAATAAATCAGTCACATAATACAGAGAGCACTAGCAAAATCTACAATGACAACGTCTACAAAAACTGTAGATAGTCGTTGACAATGCTATGGATAACTTCCAACCCAAAGCCCAAGACATTATGTTTTTTCCCCATAGCATGCTTGGGTGTGCCGTCAGGAGGCGTGGACAAGCCACTAGAAGGGGGTAAAACCCTAATATAGCTACCTACATAGTGCTCCAAATCCAAACTGGATTGAAGTTTCTGAAAGCTGCAAAACTGTTGAATCCGGTGTAACCTGAATCACCAGATTCGGAGAAGTAATGAGAGAGACAATGAGGCAGCTTCCAAAGCTAAGGTGTGCGCGACAGGTTGGGGAGTTAGCCGCAATACAACTTCCGGTGGAAGAACCACTAGAGCAAGAAACAAAGGTACATCAGGTGGATTAGTCCCGGAAGTGTGCCGAGTCGTCCGGTGGATAAGATCCACCGGAGTCAGTAGTGTAGCTTGTTACTGGGGGACTTGGCCAAAATCTTGGCTTGAAGTCCGAAACTCAGAAGTACAACATATTGCTTAGGGACTTGTCCAAACGTTCGACTGCAGGTCCGCAAGCAGGTTTCGAACCGCGTCAACCCCCATCACCAAACTTGATGATTAACTCATCAAAACGCATTCCAGAAGCACTGGGGGCACTGCCACTATATGCAGGGACTTATGTGCCTTAAGACAGGTGTTTTGATGGGTCCTTGATATGTGAGGGCGCCTCGGCAGGCGGGCATGATGCGTGTCGGTAACTGAGTGGCCAGATTGATGTGACGTGCTTTGGCTAACGTTGCGGGAGCTACAGATAACCAACTTGCACGTGGTTTGGTGCATTTTTAATCTTGAGAGTAGCCCTATGAATAGTTTGTTCATGCCCATGTCCACAAACTAGCACAAAATGTTGCTATTGTTTTTCCAAAAGTGACTGTCTTGCAACTCTTTCCAAAATCATCAAACATAGTGTGTGGAGACTAGAAAGCTCGCACTTAGACTTAGAACTTAAAAAAAACACATCTGTGAACATAGAAGACCCATTGGGCCACGTTGGAACTGCCACCACATAGTTTATGAGAAAGAGTTATGGGTCCAGTGCCTTAACTTATCTTCACATTGTTCACAGATTTCGCGGCAGNTGCCACTATATGCAGGGACTTATGTGCCTTAAGACAGGTGTTTTGATGGGTCCTTGATATGTGAGGGCGCCTCGGCAGGCGGGCATGATGCGTGTCGGTAACTGAGCGGCCAGATTAATGTGACGTGCTTTGGCTAACATTGCGGGAGCTACAGATAACCAACTTGCACGTGGTTTGGTGCATTTTTAATCTTGAGAGTAGCCCTATGAATAGTTTGTTCATGCCCATGTCCACAAACTAGCACAAAATGTTGCTATTGTTTTTCCAAAAGTGACTGTCTTGCAACTCTTTCCAAAATCATCAAACATAGTGTGTGGAGACTAGAAAGCTCGCACTTAGACTTAGAACTTAAAAAAAACACATCTGTGAACATAGAAGACCCATTGGGCCACGTTGGAACTGCCACCACATAGTTTATGAGAAAGAGTTATGGGTCCAGTGCCTTAACTTATCTTCACATTGTTCACAGCTTTCGCGGCAGACATGATTCTAGTCATAGACGACGTTGCCGTCAAACTCTGAAAACCTAGAGTGAAACACTTTGCAATGGCACAAAAGGAGATGCATCCAATCCATAAGTATGCGGACGGCCCTAGCTTTGGACTATGGAGGTGGCACTTTGAGATCCACCTTGTCCATAAGGGGCTGCTTGAGGTCATGAAGGGAATGAAATTCCTCGATAGAACGACGGCAAAGAAGCACAGAAGGAGGCTTTTGCAAAGTGGAACACAAAGGCGCTCATGTTTCTAGCGTCTGGTATAGTTGAGTCACAGTGGAGCTACTTCCGGTGCTAGACGTCTACAGCCAAAGCTTAGCAGAAAATCTACATCATCCATTAATCTATGTCACTACCAAACGAAATCGTTGTGATAAAGCGACTCCTCGTGGTGAGAATTGAGAAGGGGGGTCATGTCATCACGACCATGTAGTAGATTGAGTCGCTCGCCTCACAATGCTATGATATGAGGTGGAAGATCGATGTGCAGGTGTAGGCGATAACCCTCCTCATGACCCTTCTTGACAATTGGAGCCCTCTCATCACTGTCTTGGGAGGATGAACAGCGGACAAGCTTGCCTATGGCGCGGTTTCAGGGTACATCCGGAATGAGGCCTAGCGAGGGAGTTGTGGGGAGTCCTCGTCTTCCTCCTTAGCCCCTTTCATCAAAACGCGTGGTGGCAGAAGCAAGGCAAGGGAGGTGGAGGATATGGTGGTGGAAAGAAGGGCACTAAGAAGGATGCACGCCACAGTTGTGGCAAGGATGGTCACTGGGTCCGTGAGTGCACCGAGGTGGTAGTCGGTGGGAAGCGGGTGCTGCGCGTCATCAAGGATGTGCAACACATACCTGGCTTGGCTGACATCCTAATTGTTAGCTATTTGATAGAGAAATGGTACAAGGTGCTCTAGAGGAGATTGGGGATGGTTTTGTGGAAGGACGGCGGTGGCAAGACCTTGATGGAGGCTAAGCATGAGGAAGTCTCTAGATCGTGGAGACTAAGGTGATCCCCACGGTGATTGATTCTGCAGACTAGTAGGAACGCACCATCAGCCTCGCCAAAGGAGGGAGAGATGATGTGGAGTTCTTGCATCGAGGACTATGGAATTCCTCACCCGCATTCGTGATGGAGATGGCAAAGCATAGACTGGTACACAACCTGTAATTCATGGTGCAAAAGAGGTGATAGTTGTAGCAACACACAAAAGTGGGAGCCTTGCATTCTGGACAAGACACCGTGTAAACCTTTCAACAAGAATGTGAATCCCACCCCACACCTGCAAGAGGTCATGCATAACTACGTGTACGAAATGTTCAAAATGGAGTCAAAGAGCGGCGTGTGTTAACTTTGTCACCTCCATAGATGACTACAGCAAAAACATCCGGGTGTACTTCATTAAGAGGAAAGGCAAGGTGCTGGACTGGCTGAAGGAGAATGTAGCCACGGTGGAGAGGCAGACTGGCCCAAATGTTAGAGCACTACATAGCGACAATGGCGAGGAGTATGTGGGCTGTTGTGGGTGGCTGAATCAGCAAGGAATAAAATGGGAACAAAAAACACCGGTTTGGCCATAATGTAATGGTGTGGCAGAGCAGGCAAACCAGACGCAACTGAACATCGTATGGACGATTTTGGTGGATGTAGAATTTTCATGAAGCTTCTTGGCAGAAGCTATACATACGGAAAAACACACCACCAACGTCACCCTAACAGTGGTGATGAAGGGGAAGATCAGCTGGATAATGCCACAGGAGGTTTGGTGTGGGCGCAAGCGAAGTGTAGAGCACCTGAAATTGTTCAGGTGCATGCGATGGTGCGGGCTGCGCAACGGCATGATAGCAAGCTGGAGCTGTGGGAACAGTCACATCTCTTCCTTGGCTACAAGAGCACGCATAACAAATACCAGCTATATGACATGTGCAAGGAGGAGGTCATCCACAGCCAAGACGTTGATTTTGATGTGCAGTAGAATAACATCAACAACAATCATGTGGGCATGGTGGTCTCTCCTAAGACAGGGGAGTGGTTCGAGATCCTTGACTACAAGGAGGCGGCAGACGCCAAAGTTCAGGATGCATTTTCAGAGCACAGGTGTGCACTAAAGACAGCAGCTGATGCAAAGGACTCCAATGACAATCAAGTTCATAACGAGATTAGTTGGAAACATGCAACGGATGAGGCACTAGGATGTCAAGGCATACACTCACGATGGAGTACGAATCAGGCGTCAGTGGAAAAATGATTGGATATGCCGTCCATCCAGGGGATGTTTCGTCGGAGTAGGAGACACTCTCCGGGAACCATTTGGTGGATGATTCACTAAAGCTTGTAGAGTTGGAAGGATTGCAGGAGAGCGACAAGGCGCCATCACAACCGCCACACCACAACAGGAGGTAGCAAAGAGCAGAGAAGGGCTTTGACACAAGCATCGGTTGATGGATCGGCATGACGAGTACATGCTCGTTACATCAATGGAGCTGAAGACCATGCAAGAGGCACCTGCACGACCACACGGGGAGCAATGAGACGGAGCTATTAAAGCATAATTGGCTTCCATCACAGAAACTGACATGTGGGAGTTGGTTGAGATGCCAAAAGATGCCAAGGTCATCAGCTCAAAGAGGGTCTTTAAGTCCAAGTTGACAAGGGAAGGTGTGGTTGATGAAAACAAGGCACAGCTAGTGGCAAAAGAAAACACACAGCGTAAGGGCGAGTACTAAATTCAGATGATCACTCCAGTTGCCAAGTTCTCAAAAATCCAGGCAATCCTTGTGGTGCCAGCCATAAAGGACATGGAGCTCCACCAAATGGACATAAAGATGGTCTTCCTCAATGGCATCATAGACAAAGAGGTCTATGTTGAGGTGCCAGAGGGGGTGAAGGCACCGGAGGGCAAGGTGTAGAAGCTCTAGAAGTCCTTGTATGTTCTAAAACAATCACCCTGATACTGTTAAAAATAGATGGAAAGCTTCATGGCACGACTTAGCTTCAAGCGCTGTGAGTCGGGCCGCAGCATGTACATGCGCCACAACAAGTAGCTCCATCAGATCGTCACTCTCTATGTGGACAACCTGATTTTGTAGCTGATGGACCTGCCAAGCCTACAACCATTGAAAGAGTAGCTTAGCAGCAGATTCTAGATGTTGAACATGGGGTAGCTAGAGGACTACCTTGGGATGAGCAAAGCATGAAACGAGAGGGCACGGACGCGGGAGCTGGGGCATGCCAAATACGTGGCCGTGGTTCTGAAGAAATATGACATGGAGGATTGTAAACAAGTTGGCAGTCCAGTCTCCATGACCTATGAACTCAGTGCGGAAATGGCATTGCAAAAAAAACAAGAGCAGGAGGATATGCAAGGGGTACCCTACCAATCGGTAGCGGGCAGCTTGATGTACGTCATGATGGCGACTCGACCAGACTTGGCCTGCGCAGTGGGCCAAGTGAGCAGGTATGTGGCCAATATAGGGATACTACATTGGAAGGCAATCAAGCGCATCCTCCACTACCTGCATGCAGCGTAGCATGCATGCCTGAGGTTTGACGGCAAAGAGCGGTCCAACCCTTTGTGTCTGGTCTGCTATACGGATGCAGACTATGCCAGTGATGTGGACAAGCAAAAGTCCACATATAGCTACGTACTCTTCCTCGCTGGTGCAACAGTCACAGAATATAGGACTATGTCGCCACCTCCACAATAGATTCGGAGTATATGCATTGGTCAAAGCAGTCAAGGAGGCGTTGTGGCTCCGCAAGTTACTAGGGGAGCTGGGTGTACCACAACAAGAGCCAACGGTGGTGCACAAAGACAACACCGCAACATTCTTGTAAGCCAACAATCCAACACGGCACAAGAGGATGAAGCACATCGACGTGCATTACAGTTATGCATGTGAAATAGTGGAGAAGTGACAGGTGGTGCTGCAGCATTGGAGCACACATCATATGCAGGTGGATAACTTGACCAAAGAGCTACCCGTGTATCGGCATGTTATGAGCGTGGCCGGACTAGGGATGACCACCTGTGAAGGGCTGGAGGGTGCAGTGGAAGATGAGTGAGAGCAAGCATGAGCAGTGATAACGGAAGGTGCAAGGGGGAGAATGTTGTATTTTTTCCAGTAGCATGCCCGGGAACGGCGCTGGGAGGCATCAACAAGTTGCTGGTGGGGGGGAAAACTGAAGTTTTATTCTAGCATTATAGGGAGAGTTCAAAACACAGATTGAATCAAAGTTCCTCAAAATTGACAAGTTCCTAAATCTGTTACAACCTAAAATCACCAGGTTTGGACAAGTAACAATGGAAACATGAGTTTCTAAAGTTGGGTTGTGCGCAGCAACTTGGGGATTTTGCCGCGATCTGACTGCCGGTGGAACATCCAAGGAGCGAGTAACAAAGGTACATCTGGTGGATAAGTCCTGGAAGACTGCCAAGTCATCTGGTGGATAATATCCAGTTGACTCATCAGTGCAGGTTGTTACTGGGGGGACTTGGCAAAAATCCTGGCTCGGGGTCCAAAACTCAACATTTCAGTTTGTTACTCTGGGACTTGGCCAAAATTCTGACTGCAAGTCCACAAACAGGTTTCAAATCGTGTCAATTCCCATCACCAAACATGATGATCAACTTATCAAAATGCATCATAAAAGCACAGGGGATACCACCATTAAATGTAGGGACATTTGTGCCTACGGAATGGTGTTTTTATGGGTCCTTCATGTGCGAGGGTGCCTCGGCAGAGGATGCATTATGCATGCCACTAGCTGAGCAGCTAGATTAATGTGCCGCGCTTTTTGTGATGTAGCGAGAGCTACAATTAACCATATCATACACATTTTGGTACGTTAGAAAGCTTGAGAGTAGCCCTGTAACTCGTCAGTTCATGTCCAAGTCCAAAAACTAACAAAAATTTTGTTGATTTCTTTTCAAAAGTGACTATATTGCAACTTTGTCCAGCTCCCTCAAACATAATGTGAGACAAAGAGAAAGCTCACGCTTAGACTAAGAAGTTGCACAAAATGCAACCGTGAACTCATAGAGGAACCGGCGGGCCAGGTTGGATCCTCTCCACAGTTTTTGACACGAGCGTGGTTCATCCGCCTAGAAACCGGCAAGGAGAGTCAAAAAGTAGCATTGGAATAATCAACCTCATCTACATCATTGCCGACAAACTGAACAAAGTTCACCATGGCACTTAAGGAGTTTGATTTGTTTGTGAATGAATTATCAGGAGAAATTTCTGATGAACTACCTTTTCATGTACCTCCTCAGGGGATTGTCCATCATGCAATTGAAGTCAAGCCAAACTGCCAACAACAAGCAAGAAGAAGCTCGGTTGTTTCTTTAGAGCTTCGGGCATTCTCTGGTGTGTGTGAGAGCTCGTTATGTGTAAAATGCAATCCACATGTCACTTGCACCATCCAACCTCGGCAAAAGAGCACCAAGGAGATCTTGGCTTGTTTATTGTGGATGGTATTTGAGGAATCCCATGGGTTGTTTTAGGCATGTCACTCTTATCTACAACTTGTACATTGCCTTGTACTAAGATTCTAAAGTCAAAGGGTTCATTCATTTCCCAAATCTCCTTTCATCTACATATTATCTTGCATACGTCCACTTCATCCTAGAAGTCTTCTTCAGTACACCTTGGTGCAAACACTATCGGGAGAATCA
>SZWC01001496.1:35198-58205 GCA_023375785.1 Penium margaritaceum
CCCCCCCCCCCCCACTCCGTGCATTTCTGTCCAGAGCATAGTCGATGCCGCAATATCCATCGAGCAAGGGACTTGTGCCAGGTGACAAAATGAGGCCCTTGGATGCAGTGTGAAACACATAGCGCAGACGTTTCAGTAAAGCCTTTTGATGAGCACTGTGTGGTTGCTGGCTGAATTGGACGAGGGTGTTCACAGCACAGGCAACATCCATTCGGGTGGTGGAGGAAAGGTTGGTGAGATTTCCAATGATCTATCTCTACAGTGTGGGATCTATGCCTGGTCCATAGTCAGTGGTATGAGGATCAAGGAGGTGTTCGCACACGTGGGGACTCATTAGTAAATGTTGTGTGGAAAGATTTTGCACGAGATGAGAGAACCATTCAATTAGATGTGCTATGAACCATCCCTGGTACAGTGTTCATGTACGTGCAGCTCTGTTGCATGTGATTGTCATGCCTAGGAATTTGTGTGCCCGTCCTATGGCATTCATGCTGTAGTGTGCATTGAGCAGTGTTTTCATCCCTTGAACATGATAAATAGAGGGCAAAAGGATTATCAGGTCATCCACATACACCAGAAGAGCCACTGGAACGTCTCTCGTCCATCGGATGAACACAGAGGGAGGAGACAGACTTTTCAGAAACCCTCCAAGTTCCAGTGTTCGTCTGATCTCCTTGTTCCAACAACGTGTTGCTTGTTTCATTCCATACAGTGCCTTTAGCAGAAGCCAGACTCTTTATGTATCGTCTGTGAATCTTGGTGGCTGTTCCACATAGATATCCTCTTCCTGTGGTCTGTTCAGAAAAATCATTCTTGACATCCATTTGGTGAATTTCCCAGTCCTCGTGTGCTGCAACCCACAGCAGCACGCAGCCTGATGTGTACTTGGCCACTGGGGCATAAGTTTCCATGAATTCCTGCCCTGGTATCTGGTGGAAACCCTTGGCCACCAGTCTGGCCTTGTACTTCTCAAACAGGCCCTGCACATTCCGTTTAACATTGAACACCCAATTTAAGTCAATGGCTTTGCGACCGGATGGAAGAGGCACCAGCTGATTATATTCATGCTCAAGAATAGCGTTGAGCTCATTGATCATAGACTTTTCCCACTCTACTGCATCTGAGAGTCCCCTTGCCTCTTGGACGGTGAGAGGCTCTGGGGGGATAGCCACAGGCTGTTTGGGACCGGTTGTGTAGTAGATCTGTCTGTAATCCACCCTGGCTATGTTCCGTTGTGAGCGACGGACCGGATCAAGTTGAACAGGATTGCCCTGTATTGGGGTCAGGCCAGGTGGGAACCCTGAGGAGTCTGCACTGGAGCTTGCAAGATCAATCAGTGTGAGTAAATTTGTAGGGACGGGTGTGACCTGAGCTGTGGCTTTCTGTCCTCTGGATGATGGTGTGACATTCGGTTGCATGGTGGGAATAAAAATGGGTACACTGACATAATCAGGGTATCGTTCAGGGAAAGAAAGCACGGGTGCATGCTTCCAGGAAGGACGCATCTTGACTTTTGACAAACGCATGTTGCACAGGGTCCCAAAACCTCCATGCCTCTGAGGCATGAGAGACTCCGATAAAGACACACCACCTGCCTCATGGGCTCAGCTTGTGACTGCGTTGTGGGTCAGCAAATCACACAAAAACCATCGTGCCCCACACCCGTGCAGGGCGTAAATCTGCCTTCTGCTTGAACCGTCTCTCCCAAGGAGTGATGGTCCTGGGTACCGGTCCTTGAGGTATCATGTTCCATACCCGGGTAATTTATTTGACAGCTTCCTCCCAGAAATCCAAAGGTCAGGCCAGACTTAGCCAGTAGGGTTCGCCGAGTATCATCCAATGTTCGGTGCCACCTCTTGGCCACCCCATTTTGTTGAGGTGTATAGGGAGAGGTGGTTTGATGGACGATGCCTCTACTTTTCAGGTATTTTTTGAGTGGGCCTAGAAATTCCCCAGCCCCGTCTACACAAAGGATGTGTGGAGAGCACCCAGTCTGTTGCTCAGCAAGGGGAATCCATTCCATGATTGCCCGTTGTGCATCCAATTTGGTTCTGAGCAGTAAAGCCCAGCGGAAGTGACTGTAATCATCTGTCAAAGTCAGAACATACAGTGGCATGTGCTGGACTGATGGGACCGGCATGGGCCCAATTAAGTCGGCATACACCAGTTCAAGGGGTGCCCCACTGACATGTTGTGATGAGGGGATGCTCTGTAGGTGTGCCTTTCCTTCCTGGCAGTTCAGACAAGCAGATGCTTTTAGGCCATGAGGACATTCATCAGGGCTCAGTCCATGTGCAGGTTGGTGTTTGTACAAATCGGTGACCAGTTCAGTATTGATGTGAGCCAGTCTTCTGTGAATGAGCTCAGTGTGTTTTGGGTCTGTTTTGGTCATGATGCAAGTCTGCGTTGGAGGGCAATGCAGGGAACAGGGTGAGACGGTACATCATGTTGGCATGCAAGGGCCCATCNGACATGTTGTGATAAGGGGATGCTCTGTAGGTGTGCCTTTCCTTCCTGGCAGTTCAGACAAGCAGATGCTTTTAGGCCATGAGGACAGTCGTCAGGGCTCAGTCCATGTGCAGGTTGGTGTTTGAACAAATCGGTGACCAGTTCAGTATTGATGTGAGCCAGTCTTCTGTGAATGAGCTCAGTGTGTTTTGGGTCTGTTTTGGTCATGATGCAAGTCTGCGTTGGAGGGCAATGCAGGGAACAGGGTGAGACGGTACATCATGTTGGCATGCAAGGGCCCATCAGCCAGCGGTGCTCTGTGCACATCAAACAGCATGCATTTTTCTGCTTGATTTAGTATTGACATGGCCAATCGGCGATCCAACTACCCCCTTGACAGCAGGTTTACCTTCAGCCAATGGTCATACAATACCCCAGTCACCCACATGATCCCTCTCGGTTCTTGCAATGCAACAATCCCATTGCCCTCAACCCTTAGCACCTCTCCTCAGCCCATCCGCACACCTTCCACATCATGCGTGGCATACAGAGACACGAACAACTGACAGTGAGGTGACATGTGATGTGGCACTGTTGTATCAAACAACCACTCGTGCATGGGCAAGATGTGCAATATGGTGATGTGCGTGTGCCCAAGGTGCGGACCTGGGTGGGAAGCTACAGTGATCTCTGGAGGAAACGCGGTGGGAGTGGCCTCCTGCATGTCAGTAGTGTGCGAGGTTGCCATGTCGCCGTACATGCGCTGGGTCCACCCTGGGACCGGCATTATAGCCATCAAGAACGGTGGCACGTAGTGCACGGACAGCCCATAAATCCCAGGCTTTGGCAGCATCTGCTGTAGTGGCTGAGGCTAGAGCTGACGCTGAGGCGGCACTCCAAATGTGGCTGCTGCTACAGGTTGGAAGAGGTGCAGTCCAGGTGGTCCATGTCTACCAAAGTGCTGCATGACAGGAAACTCCTGTAGTGGCTGATGCTGCTGCTGAACCTGCCTCTGATGCTGCAATGTCTGCCTTTGTTGTTGTTGCCTCTGCTGTAGTAGCTATCTCTCCATCATCTACCTGTGGAGAGAAGGGCATCTGTGCCAAATGTGTCCAGTCTGGTTACAGTAGCTGCACCTCTGGTTACCATGGCCGCGTCCACGACCGTGAAAACTGCCACCAAACCAGCCATGACCCCCACTGGAGGATCCACCAATGGATTTGAAAGCGGTCTGGGTCACTGCAGCAGTAGCGAAAGACGATCCCTAGTGTGAATGAACTGTTGGTGGCGCACCTGCCATATCGTGAGCCTTGCCCTTTAATATGTATTCGTAGTTGCACAGCTCCTTGAAGACGGAGGCGAGGTCAATGAGCTCAATCTCAGCGACTGGATGGCGATTGAGCATGTCATGCCGGAACTCCTTGTACTGCTTGCCAAGGTGGAGCAGCACCATGTCTAGCCACTCAAGGATAGCACAAGCCATGAAGCATCCAGACCCAATGGTCATTGGTGAATATCCATGGCTTCATCCCCACAACTCAGAAACTGGTGCAACAAGTTTGCAATAGAGATTGCAGAGGCGATCTCTCACCATCACAACGAGGGCCATGCCCTGTTCTTCTTGACGGAAAGGTGGCGCCAGGCATCATGCGGTCACGCTTGGCTACTTCGTGGATCAAAGGGGTCCTCACCTCTGCCACCAAAACAGAATTGGCGTAGGTCGTATGCCTCTGGATGTGGCAGTGCACGTGTTAATGCATTGAATGCACGCAGTAGCATGACGTCAGTTGCTTAGTCTAGAGGCGGACAAATGTATAGCTTTTCCAACCCATGCTCTACCGTCCAGGACAAGAAGATGTCCCTCCACGCCAGGTAATCCCTCGTCCCCAGCTGCAGCAGAGAAAGTTCCTTCTAACCCAGTCCCAGTTGCGTCATTCCGGCTATAGTAAGGGAGACATTAGGAGGATTGCCACTGCTATTGGCACCTCCGATGTTGCCAGCAGTGCCGATGTCTCTGTTTGTCCCATATACCTCACTCATGGTGCTTGGAGAGTGGTTCTTGTCATCTTCCTAGCTTTGGATGGCACTAGGAAGGAACAAGGAATTTTTGGCAGCAATTTGCCGGGCCCGCTTTGGGCCTCGTTTTCTGCAGAGAGCCCAAAGCTCTATGGAGAAGCCACCAACGGCGTCCTGGGGCCTTGCAAGTACGATCCCGCCCCCCAAACCCTTTATCCACTCTTAGAGTCATGGCGGACACCTTGGGGAGGCCTTGAGGAGCGTGGGGTCTTCCTTCATCGGCAGATCTTTGTCGCAAGCCCCCGCCACATGCACAAAGCCCTCCTAGGGCTTGCGCGCCCCCTTAGGGCTAGATCGATGCCTGAGGTCCGGTTCACTGCCCTGTTATGGTCCGACGACCCTAGCTGACGTGGCATCCATGTGGCGGCCACCCACTTCTTCAGCTCCTACGGTCAGATCTTGACAACCCCAGGCCAAACAGAAGGCTTTGATAACATGGGAATGACGTTACAAATTGAATGAAACAAACGGCGTTTGATTCTAGTAAGTGTGTAGCAAACTAGCTCCAAAACACTAGGACGACCTCGTGTTTTTGCTATAAATCCTACGAGTAACAATGGACCCCCAGGTTGTAGGTGAGGCTTGCTAGTCAAGCCTCACCCATTGGCTAGCATGCATCACTCGCCAGTGCTCAGTAAGGTGCAAGGGCAAACTCGTCCTATGTCCACAAAACAAGGTGCGAAAGCACTTGCAAGTCTCAAAAACAACTAAAACTAGTCCACATGTTAGGAAATCTACTTTAGACCTTGAATTCACACAATTCATGGTTTGACGTAGGTCTTGCATCGCAACGAGCACACTATGACG
The DNA here is from genome assembly GCA_023375785.1 of Penium margaritaceum. Lineage (NCBI taxonomy): Eukaryota > Viridiplantae > Streptophyta > Zygnematophyceae > Desmidiales > Peniaceae > Penium > Penium margaritaceum. The sequence goes on from SZWC01001496.1 coordinate 40,530, forward strand.
CATGATTCTCAAGGACAAAGATAGGTTTTCTATGAGGGCAGGCAAGGGTAGACGGCTGGTGGAGGGCGAGAGACAAGAGGGCGACGTCGCCACGAGATAGGCTTGGCAAACATGTGTCCCCACAATCAACGTGGATCACCACGGACAACCTCATGCACTCCACACCCGAGGACACATGCGGACGAATACATAAATAGGGATTATCATTGACTGCTGGTAGAAAATCTTCCCAAGTAACAAAAGTATACATGATGAGGTATCCTCGGAAGACTGCCAAGTTGCTCTGGTGGATAACCTGCCGGAATCAGTCGTACAAGTTGCTACTGGGATACAGCCAAAATCCTGGCTCGGAGACCGTAACTCGGTGGTACAATCTGTTACTCAAGGACTAGGTCAACATTTTGATTGCACTTCTGCGGTCAGGTTCCAAACCCTGTCAAACTCAACACAAGAATGACCGAGGCGCATCAAGATATTGCAAGGGATCCATCCATCACCTTCAAAGGAGTCTCTGGCTCTGGAAAGGCATTTTGCACGTGAATGAAGGCGCCAAGGCGTGTGGGTACCATGGAGGCGTTAGGCGTTTATATGGTGGGTGAGACATGTGCTTCAACAAGCATAACTTGGGCTACACTTGGCCAAATTACGCGTGGTTTTAAGCGTTGGGAAGATCATGAGTAGCCATATAACTCTTCAGATCATGTGTTTGTTCACAAACTACTGCAAAATGCCGTTACCCCCTTTGCAAAATGGGAACAATGGCATTCCCTTTGCGAAAGCACCTGCAAGTCTCAAAAACAACTAAACTAGACCAGATGCACAGATGATTGTCAACTTGGACAACGTCGCCGTGAATTCTGAGAATCTTTTAGAGTAGATGCTGGACAAATGGCACAAAAAGAGACGCATCCCATCTGGAGGTATGCGTGTGGGCCTGGCTTTATGCTATGGAGGTGGCAGTTTGATCACCACCTTGCGCATACGGGGCTGTTGAAGAACGTATTTGGAAAGGAAGTGCTCATCGACGTGACCACAAAGGAGGCAAAGCAGGCCTTTGCAAAGAAGAACATGGAGTCGCTCATGCTCGTGGTGTCCAGGAGAGCCAAGTTGCATTGGGCTACTTCCAAGGCTGGCAGCTGGCAGCCAAAGCTTGGTAAAAACTCTACACCATCCACTAGTCTAAGTCACTCACGAACAAGATCTTTGCAATGAAGCGGATCCTCATGGTGAGAATCAAGGAGGGAGATGATGTCATCTCTGCCATGTAGCTCATCAAGTCGTTTGCCTCACAATGCAACGATGTACGGTAGAAGATCAACACGGAGCTACAAGCGATGGTCCTCCTCGTGACCCTACCTGACAATTGGGGTGCACTCATCACCATCTTGGGATGATGGCTAGAGGAGAAGCTCACCTATGGTGCAGTCGGATAGTACATCCACAACGAGGTACAGTGACGGAGCTGCAAGGAGGCCTCTTCTTCCTCATCGGCCCTTGTCACTAAAACACATGGTGGTGGAAGCGGGGGCAAAGGAGGCGGTCAAAAGGGCAAAGGCAAGAAAGACACCAAGAAAGGTGTGTGTCCCAACTGCGACAAGGAGGATCACTTGGCCCGAGAGTGTCCAGAAAAGGCAAAGGCTATTTGCAAGAATACCAATGGCAAGTCGTTCCTCAATGGCAACAAGAACCACTTCCTCAAGAAGGCCAACAGATGGTGCCTGGATTCCGGGGTCGAGGAGCACATCCAGGTCAAGAAGGTGGGGTTTGTCGACTGCGAGAAGCCCTCCAAGTCAATGGTGGTCACAAATGACAAAATCAAGCCAGCGGCCGGCCAAGGCTATGTGGAGGTGGAAGTTGTTGTGGGCAATACAAAGTCACCATGTGTAATCTGTGATGTGCAGCACGTCCCCGGTCTGGCTAAAAATTTGAGTATCGGCCGCTTGACGGATAAAGGGTGTGAGGTGCTCTTCTACAGGGAAGGCATAGTGGTGCACAATGACGTCGGCGACAAGGTCGTGCTGGAAGCGAAGCGTGAGGGCAGTCTCTACTTTGTAGAGACCAAGGTGATCTCCACGGCATCGGACGCAGTATACTCGTAGGAGCATGTCGTCAACATGGCCAAGAGAGGATTGCTGATATGGAGCTCTTGCATTGACGGCTGGGGCATTTGGCGCCCGCAATCATTAAGGAGATGGCAAAGTAAGAAATGATGCACGACCTTGTCATTGACGATGTAGTACATGCAGCAAGAGATGTAGCAGTACACAAAAAGTGTGAGCCTTGCATTGTGGACAAGGCGTTGTGCAAGCTGTTCATGGAGAACGCAGCTCATACATAGGACCTGTCGGAGGTCATGCACAGCAACATATGTGGGCCATTCAAAACATCGTGAAGTAGCAGCTTGAGGTACTTTTTCACCTTCATGAATGACTGTAGCACGACGCTCTTTGTACACTTCATGAAGTGGAAAGATAAGGTCCTCGACTGGGTAAAGGAGAACATTGCAGCAGTGGAGAGGCAGATTGCCTAAAGGTCAAAAAGCTATGCAACGACAATGGCAGAGAGTGCGTGGGCTGCATTGGGTGGATGAAGTTATATGACATCAAGTAGAAACCCACTATGCCATAGTCAAACAGAGTGGTGGAGCACACAAACCAGACATTGCTACACATGGTGGAGACTATTCTTGTAGATGTGGGATTACCATAAGGTTTTTGGACAGAGGCTATGCGTACACAGAGATACACCATGAACCTCATCCCAGCAGCGATGATAAAAGATGAGGAAGGCTAGAAGGTGTTGTAGGAGGTTTGGAGAGGGTGCAAGCCAACCATGGCACATATGAAGGTGTTCTAGTGTAAGGCGCATGCGATGGTATAAGCGGCACAGAGGTGTGACGACAAGCTGGAACCTCAAGCAAAGTCGTGCTTGTTCCTTGGCAACGAGTGCACGCATAAGGCATTTCTGCTTTGGGACCCATGCACAAAAGAAATCATCCACAGCCGTGACGTCAAGTTCAGTGAGCAATAGAATTTCAAGAGCATTTGTAATGACATGAGCATCGTGAACTCTTGAAAAGAGGGGGAGTGGTTCCAGCTCCTTGACTACAAGAAGGAGCGAGCAGACGTGGAGGTCAAGGATGTGGCATCAGAACGTGGCCATGTAGTAGAGGCTACAGCCAACGTGGAGGATTCCAACGATGATATGGTTGGGCCAGAGATCCATCGGAAAGATCTGTTGGAGGAGGCACTACGAGTTCCGAAGTACACACTCGCGACAGAGTTTGTGTCGGAAGTCCAAGGAAAATCCTCCAGATATGCCACCCGTCTAATCAATGTTTCACCAAAGTGGGAGAGTTCCTTGGGGAGCCGTCGGTTCAATGTTTCAATCAAGTGAGAAGAGCTAGAAATATTGCAGTAGAGTGACGAGGTGCCACCAAAGATGTGGCTCCGTAGCGGTAGGCACCAAAGAGTAGGGTAGGGAAGCGCTTGACACAGGCACCGGCAGATGGATTGGAATGGCACGGTGTATGCTAGCTGCATCAACGAAGTCGACGACCATGCAAGGGGCGATTGAACAAACCAAGGGGGAGCAGTGGGACGCCGACATGAAGTCAAAGTTGGAGTCCATTGCTGAAAACAACAATTGGGGGCTGGTTGACAAGCCGAAAGATGCCAAGTCATCGGCTCAAAGTTTTTCTTTAAGACCAAGTTCACAAATAAAGGTGAAGTAAAAAAGTACAAGGTGCAGGTCGTGGAAAAGGGGAATGCATAGTGTAAAAGCGAGTACTACAATGAGACATTTGCCTCCGTTGCCAAGTTCACAAGCATTTGGTTGATCCTTGTGATAGCAGCCGTTAAGGATATGGAGCTCTACCAAATGGACATGAAGACGTCCTTTCTCATTAGCATCATCAATAAAGTAATCTACATGGAGGTGCTGGAGGGGATGGAAGCGCCTGAGGGCAAGGTTTGCAAGCTGTGGAAGTCCTTGTACAGGCTAAAAAAATCGTCCCAATACTGGTACCGACACATGGACAGCTTCATGTCACGGTACAATATTATGGCTTTGTATCGTGTATGGTGCGTTACACTTCATGGCGAAAATTCTTGGAGCCAAGCACTGTGACACGAATCACACCGTGTTTGTACAACGTAGTAAGAGGCTCCATCAGATAGTTACACTCTACATGGATGATCTGATTCTCTGCTCCTCCAACCTGCCAAGTTTATAGCAGTTTAAAGGGCACATGAACAGTAGCTTCCACATGTCATAAATGGAAGAGAAGGACTTCTACCTTGGGGTGAGCATCATACAAAATAGGAGGGCGTGAACGCTTGAGCTGGGACAGGCCAAATGTATGGCCAAGGAGCTGAAGCAGTAAGGTATAGAGGACTGCAAACCAGTTGGCAGTCTTGTCTCCATGGCGTGTCAACTGAGTGTGGAAATGGCGCCGTAAACAAAAGAAGACCGGGAGGACATGGCAGGTGTGCCATACCAATTGGCGGTGGGCAGCCTCATGTACGCCATGGTGGCAACTCGAATAGACCTGACCTATGCGGTAGGCCAAGTGAGCAGGTATGTGGACAATCCAAGGCCATTACACAAGCAGACGATCAAGCACATCCTCCGGTACCTGCAGGCGATGCGGTACGCGCGCTTGAGGTTCAACAACAAGGGGTGGTCCGAACCCTTGCGTCTAGTCTGCTATATGGATACAGACTACGCTAGCAATATGGAAAAGTGGAATTCCACATCTGGCTATGTGTTATTCCTCACTAGTGCAACGGGAAGCAGGACTATGTTGCCACCTCCACAGTGGAAGCGATGGACATCGCACTGGCCGAGGCGGTCAAGGATGCGTTGTGGATCACCAGGTTGTTGGAGGAGATGGGTGTGCCATAACCGGAGTCCACAGTGGTGCAAGAGGACAACACCGGCTCCATATCATTGAACAACAATCCAGTGCAACATAGGAGGAAGAAGCACATTGATGTGAGTTATCTAAGGCTGCGCACGGTTCCTATCCACGGAGATTCAGAGGGATCCGGATCCGTGCAATGGGTCCTCCACTTGGATCCAGAACCAGGGTAACGGATCCTTGGATTCGCAAATCCTTGTCTTCACGGATCTTGGATCCGGATCTGGAGAGTCATGTACCATGCATGGTATATTTTCTCTAACCATGAGTTTCACCGTTTTTTTTCAATCTGTCTACTGAGAGCATGAATGGTGACACTTCACTTCTTCACACTTGTTGTACATTTACACACACGTATTCATGGAAGACAATCAGACACAAAGATTCATGGATGAATGGTGGCAATGATGCACAATTACTAAGTGCTTGACAGTGAACAGTCTTCAACATGTCGACGTGTCCATAATGCTGAGTCTAAGTCTCGGAATGTTCAGGTCCCCCTCCCCCCACTTTCACCTGCACCTCCATCTTCCCCCCTATCTGCACCCTCATCTTCACCATCATCTTCACCCTCTACTTCCAGCTCTTCCTCAAGAGCTAGATCACCATGATGACGTGCATTTACCCATGGCTCCTCCACTACCGGCTTTGGTGCTACCTCTCCACTAGGTGCTACAGGGAATTTCACCAGGGTTCGATCGTTGATCCATGACTTCAGCAGCATGAGGTTCTCTATTATGAGATCTACCATAGACTGCGTGAAGTCAGTGAAGACGTGGTGGCCCAAAGAAAAAGGCACTTCAGAGGGCGTGCTAGTGCCTATAACTGCTAGGAGGTCCAGTGCTGCGAGGTGGAATGTCAAGCATTTCTTCTCGTACTTGTGCAAGTACATGAGGATACTGCACTTTCGGGGCTTCTTCTCGTCCTTCGCCCAGTTGCCCACCTCCACCTCCAAACTGGAGGAAGCAACCTGTGAGGTGGTTACTATGATCAGCTCCGCAAACATGTCACCGCTTGCATCTTCAAGTGTAGCCTCCATGACGTTCGGCTCAGACTGGTTCCTTGAGCTGCGACGAGGCTGCAGGGTGCTGGGCGTACCGGGTGTTGTCAGTGCTACAGTACAAATAGAACTTACGTTAGTCTTCGGCACAAACAGACGCGTTGTCTGAAATAAGACTAGACAGAATTGTTTTTTACCTGATGCTGGAGCTACTGTAGTCGTGAATGCAGCAGCTTCAGAGTCTCTGTGGCTCTGAAGCTGGAGCTACTGTAGAAAGTTGGGGTTGCTTCCTGCAGCCACGCCTGTGTCAGCCTCTTCTGCAGCCTTGCACAGCTCCACCCGCAAGTAGTACGGCCTTAGCAGCTCCACCACCTTCACGTGTAGCTCTGCTGGGTTGGTGATGCCAACTTTGGGGTGCACGTTTGCGTAGAAACGTAGGCGGAACTGAGGGTCGAGGGCGGTTGCCAACACGTGGCGCTCGGTGCACGACTTTGCATACTTGTCCAGCTTCGCGATGCTGGATGTCATGCCCTCGTTCAGCTCAACCAACAGCTGTTCCTTGCAGTCCAGACGGCCAGCTTGTCCTCGACGCTTGCTCTTGTGCTTGACTGCCACGGCTTTCATGACCCAACTCTGCATCTTTTTGAGGAGGGAAGAGTATAAGGGAATAACAAGGGAGAGGGTGGGATAGGACGACCCGGAAATGTCATACATGAAGCCCTTGTAGGGCTTCATGATGACAGTCACGAGCACAATCAGCTCCCAGTCCTCAAAGGTTGGCTTGAGGTGCGCGCTATCCCTGCCATAAAAATCCAACCACTCTTCAAGCACAGACCGCACAACAACCACGCGCTCACACATGTCCAAAGCGTTGTTCCACCTTGTCTCAGTGTCCAGGTGGAGGGACTTGTACGTCAGTCCCACTGCTTTAACGACTTGCTGCAACAACTCTTCACGAGTTTGCGTCTTTGTCACAAACACCGCAATGGACCTGACCTGCTGAATGATGGCCATCAGGCGCGGTTGTTTCAACAGGTCACCCACGGCGAGGTTCATCACATGGTCGAGGCACCTGATGTGCCAGGCTTTGTCGGAGGAATCGTTGCTGGGGACCATGAAGTTGTCAACGAGGGAGTCATTGGTACTCTTGTTGTCCATGGTGAGAAAGAACACTATGTCCCACAGCTCCCACTACTGCAGTTCCATCTTGAGCAACTGGAAGAGGTTCTTGGCCGCAGCCCCACCCTTGATGGCCGGGAAGGCGAGGGCGATGGCACGCACGTTGTAGTCGGTGTAAATCCAGTGCGCCGTCACTCCTAGACACTTGACGGTGTTGCAGGCTTTTCACCCGTCGTTGGTGAAGGAGATACCCGACTTGATCTCTCCCAATTGCCTCTTGATGCGCTGACAGGACGCCTTGGCACCGATGCGGATGTTGCGGGCGACTGCCATAGAGCCAGGAATGGCTCCTGCGGGGTTCGCGTGCGCAAACGCCTTGGCAAGCCAGAAGCTCTCCATGGACAAAAACGAAAGGTTTTTGTCCACGGAATGCTTCCACAGCATGCAACAAAAAAACTTCTTGTTGAAGATACAGCCCAACCCCGCCACACCGCGTGCGATTGCGTTGTCTTCAGGAGCTACTGCTTCACCGCCATCAACATCTGCGACCACACTTCTCGCCTACTTAAGCTTGTTGGCGGCAACAAGGGCTTTTAGATGCCGCCACTTTTCTTGGTGGATGAGGCGCATGTGCTTCTAGAGAGCACCGGTGGTGCCGTTCTTGGCCGATAGGCTGACTGGTTTTGTTGGGTCCTTCGTGTAGTGTAAGCACATGCCACGCGTGCTTGGACCGACACCTAAATTTTTAGGGACCCCCAGATGAGGGAGTTCTCTCCCCATCGTTTCCTCTTGTCACCAACGGCATCCTCCTCTTCCTCTTGCTCCTCATCGTCTTCCTCGTCGAGCCCTTCATCTTCAACAATGGGGCGGGTGATGTCGTCTCCAGCCATGACAGCTAGTAAGACAAGACGAAGCTCTTGGATGTCAAACAAGAAGACGCACACTCAGGTGTCGTACTTGTAAACGGGTTACGCTGTTGATGCCCGTCGACAATGCGACGATGTCCATCGATAGCTGCCTATGCCTAATGCATAGATGGCCATCAATATTACTGATGATAGTGTGGGGGTACAGGTGGTTGATCAGTCGACGGACAATAAGATATGAGAACAATGAACATGGCATTGCCAGCTCCACACTCGCAATTTGACAGGTTTCACGCGGTTGATACGCATGCTGCATGTGCCAACCACGCGGACGTGTCACGAAAAAATTCACCGTTCGAAATTATGCTGCGCATGTTCAGCTGTTCGATTTTGAATGTACAAAAAAGTGTGCTACAAGGATGACTTGAGCCGGACATCTAGTCAGGTTTTTTAACCCCAGCCCCCCTCCCCCTCATCCACAAGCATTCGGGTCATGATCCGCAGATCCAAGCAGGATCCACAATCCTCGATCTAGAACCGTGAATCCGGATCTGGATCCGGATTCATGGGTAGGGTATTGCAGAGCCCAGGATCCATGTGCAGCCTTAGCCTTATCACTATGCACACGACATGGTGGAAAGGGGGCAGGTGGTATTGCAGCACAAAAGCACACACAACAAGCTTCCAGATTGCTTGACCAAATAGCAACCCACGGATTGGCATGCGATGAGCATGGCCGGGCTTGGGAAGACCAACTATGAAGGGCTGGAAGAGGCAGTGGGCGATGAGTGAGAGAAAGCAGGAGCAACGGGGATGGAAGGTGCAAGGGGGATAATGTGGATGAATTACCACTCGGCATGCCCAAGCCCGGAAGGCGTCGACAAGCCACCAGAGAGAGAAAAAAACAACCCAAATGGATCTAACGGCTTGAGGACTGCTCCATAAATGAATTAGATTATTGCCTCTGAAATTGACCACTTGTAGAATCCGGTGAAAGTTGAATCACCCGATTTGGAGAAGTAACAAGGGATATATGAGTTTCCAAAGCTGGGGTGTGCAAGGTGTTGAAAATTTGCCCCTATGCATGCCCAAGTGCGGCGCCGGGAGGCACCGACGAGCCGCAAGAGAGAGGAAATTCCTCATAGTTGGATCTAGCGGATTGAGGATTGCTCGGATCCTTAAATGGAGGATTTCCCGTGAAGGTTGAATCTGGTGGAAGTTGTTTCACTGCAATCAAACAATTATCGAGGGAGATATGACCTTGCAAAGTTGGGGTGTGCGCAGCGGCTCTGGGAGTCGGTCGCGACTTGACTTCCAATGAACAATCGACCGGACCAAGTAACAAATATCCATCTGGAAAATTTGCTCCGGAGTGACTGCCGAGGCGTCCGGTGGATAGTCCACCGGATCCTGTACTGCAGGTTGTTACTGAGGGACTTAGCCAAAATCCTGGCTCAGCGTCCGAAGCTCATTAGTACATTTTGTTACCCGGGGACTGAGTCTAATTCTAATTGCAGGTCCGCGGACAGGTTTCAATCCTCGTTATACCCCATCACCAAACTCGATCCAAAACTGGGGGATGTGCAGGGGACCCCGAAGCCATGTGCAATGGGATATGTGCCTTGGGAAAGGCACTTCACATGCGAAGGAAGGCGCCACGACGCGTGCGCACCATGGAATTGTTAGGCGTTTCTGTGGTAATTGAGACCTGAACTATGGCAAGCATAACTTGGACTACGTTTGGCGGAATCACGCGCAGTTTGGTGCGTTGGAGAGCTCATAACTAGCCCTAAAAATGTTGTAATAATGTCTACGTATGAAAACTCACGCAAAATGCCGTTATTCCCTTTGCAAACGTGACTGTCTCTGAATGCCTCCTCACATAGAGGGAGGCGACCTGAAAGTTCACGCTCAGTCTCATATTCGCCCAAAACAGAAGACGTGAACCACTTGAGAAGATTACGCCAAAATTCAGGACCGCACCACGCAGAATTCCCAACACGAGGCGGCTGAGGAAATCAGCCGTGATTCGACTGCCAGTAGAAAATCTGCCAGAGTGAGCAACAAACGTGCATCTGGAAAATTATCCCCAGAGGACTGCCGAGTCGCTACGAGATAATCCACCATAGGTTACTGAGGGACTTGGCCAAAATCCTGGCTCGGAGTCTGTGACTCAACATTAACATTTGTTACTCAGTGACTTGGTCAAAATTCTGACAGTAGGTCCGTGGACAGGTTTTAAACCTTGTCAAAACCCACCATTGAACTCAACACAAAAGTGGTTGAGGCACGCAAAAAAAATGCAAGGGACCACTCCATCACCTGCAAAGGGATCTGTGCCTATGGAAAGGTGTTTTGCACGTGAAGGAAGGCGCCATGGCGTGTGGGCACCTTTGAGGCGTTGGTCATTTATGTGGTGGGTGAGACCTACATTTCAACAAGCGTAACTTGGGCTACCCTGGGCCAAATTGCATGTTTAAAAGCTCGTGACTAGTCCTAAAACTCTTCAAAATGTGTCTATGTCCAAAACTAACTCAAAATGCTAATTTTTTCCCTCGCAAAACTGACCACCTCTAAACGTGAGGCAACTAGAAAGCTCACGCTTAGTCTTAGATTCGCCCAAAAGGAATAACTGAACCACAAGAGAATGTCAGAAACAATGGAATTTCCACCGCGTACTATCTGAAAACTACTACAGAGAGTATTGACACGCGCGATAGCTAATTGAAGATGATGATGGTCGACAAGGTATAGGGGCAGTACAGCATGTACGAGCAATGATGATACTTCAAGGTGACACAAGCTGCAGAAACCATGTAGATGATGATGAAGCTCATGAGGCTACTAAAGGTGTTGCACATGAACTGGGAGGCAAGGCATTGTGAGAAAAGAGACATGGCTCAAGACTGTGGAAGATAAAACATTGAGAGGGAGGAGGGCAGTTTAATGATAGAGATCATGAAGGTGGAGCTGTTGGTGTAGATCCAAGCCAATGAGATGGCTAAAGTAGGAACCGAGAGGATAAGTGCCTGGAGGATGGGCGGCGGCGGTTCTGGATAGGTGACTTTGCCACAAACTTACACAAAGGAATGTGGCGGCACAAGAAGCGCTGAGGACGTAGCAGAGAAACATGAGAGAAGAGGAGATTGACTAGAATGGGACCTTGGTATAAGCTGTTGGAAATTGGAGGAGCTGGATGTTACTATGAGGGTTGAGCTTTAGCTGGTGAGTGTAGTCATGGAACAAGCTATCATCAAGGCTGAAGGAGAAGTTTGGGCGCAAACTGTTCACACAAGTTGTGGCTAAATATGGTAGACAAGGTCACTAGGTGTCGGAAGCCACCGCATTCATTCAGCTTTGGCACATGGAAGACTGAAAGTCTCTTGGTGATTTTGTGATTCTTTTGGCAAGGCAGGAGCAAGGTTTTTGGTATAGGCGGTGGAGATGGTGACAGGGTGAACCAGGGAAGCTCCTCAGGATGAGGAGTTCAATCTTGTAGATGACCCGATAACTTGGTCAGGTGGCACCTCATGATGTTTGTTGAATCTTTGATACCATGGTAGAATATGTAGACACTTGGAACGTCAGTGTGTAGGGAAAAAACCAAATCAATGCAATGCACAAGAGTGTGGCTGAGTGACAAAAGTGAGAGGTCAGATGCAACATCAAGGAGTTAGCCAGAAAATAGTAGGCAGAGTATAGGAATTGATAATGATTGCTGAAGTGTGAGGTCGAGGAGGACGCACTGGAGAGAAGCTGAGAGGTATGTGGGGGCGCCTTTCCAAACTAAGAAAAGGAGAGGTGTGAATAAAGGAAGAGCTTCAAGAGAGTTTTGTTGAAGAATCATTGTCAACCTGGACCCTCGTTGAGTCAACAAGCCCACCATCCGACTGGACACCAGAACCCATCCATTGGATCTTGGCCCTTAATCACAAGGACCTCAATTGGACATGGGATTGGAGGTAAGGCTACATGGAGGGAGTGGGGGGTGTTTGACGGCAAAAGTGCCAAGTGAAGGACGTTGGCAGGCACTGTCATCATCAAATTTTCTCCCCTCCCCCCTCGACCCTCAATGTTATCATGGCCCTCCATTGTGATGGGCACGATTGAGGGCCGTGATTTACCACCGCATGCTTGTTGTTGCTATGCTCTAGTAGCAAGATGTGTCGCTACTTGAGCATGTGGAAACGGATCGACGGATGGGGCTTGTGGTTTCCAAACAGGGGTAGATGGGGCTTTTTACTGTGGTAGTGGGGAATGAGGCTTATTGTTCCAAGGCAGGGGAAAACGAGGGTCCCATGTGAAAAAAGAGTAGGGGGAATGAACATTCATCCCTTATCAGGCATTCACTTGTGTGTTCCGACAGGGTGAATCCAAAGCACATGAAGGAGTCGTCTCCCATTGTGTCACCTTGCACATTTACAGGTGCACTAGCAAGATGTCCCCTGAACTTTGTAGTCATGCTGTATCCATCATTTTCAGCACACAAGATTAACAACAGAGATCCTAATTGATGGAAATATGATAATTGGACACCGTAATTATGAAATTTCACCCACTTTAATCCAACTACGATGACTTCGTATGAATGTTACAAGCACCCTCCACTTGTTGAAGTCTCTTGCATTGGATTCTTCAACCAAAGGTACTGTCAATGTGATTGTTCTTGAGAGCACTTTCTTCAATTAAAACATTGCTTGATCCTTATACATTGGTCGGTATCACCACTGTAATCATGCACTTCATCCAGCGGTGCAAGTTTAGTGAGTAATGGAGATCAACAACAGTATAGAATATCATTAAATAACAATATTTGAAACAAACAAGTGATTTTAAATCACAGGAAATCAAAACATTTCACACCCTCATAAGGAAAAATGAACCCTAATCCGTGATGTTACATTCCCCTTGAGTACTCTACACCCAAATCATGTAGGGACTAGAAAAAACATGTATTGTGGAATTGTCCATTTCCATGACCTACGCTATTACCACAGCTAATGTCTTGCTTGTAACCCTGTCAACGGCCACATAATGCATCTCCTCCACTTGGTGCTATAGTAATAGCCAGTGCCGGGGCTTCTTGTCCAACACCATGGGGCTTGAGGCAGTCAGCCCCGAAATGGATGGGCTCTAGCCAGTGGTGGCATTGTCCCTTGCGGAACTCCAATTTTTTTTGCTTGCCTGCTGCCCATAGTTTTTCATTATCACAGTCACGCTTTTGGTTTGGACCTTTATTTCCACTAGTCTTATTGGTTGAGGGATTTTCTGGCTGCATGCTCTTAACCCGATCCCGTTGTTTCCATGTCCTTCCAACCCCACGAAAGTCCAAGCCCACATCATGGTCTGGTCGTGCACGCACGTTTGACCATACATCAAAGTAGTACTTCGGGTTCGCTGAATACACTTCACTCGTGTGGTCTTACGATGACTCTAACTTGTCCAAGCATGGCCTGTTGCCATTCTTATGTTCTTGTCCTTTAGCTTCTCATGGGCCTGGAATTTGCAAGGGGACTTCAAGACCAAGTACTCAAGATACTTGAAACTCTGGGTGCCATGCTCCTCGATAGATGTTTTGAATTCCTCCACAAGGGTGGTAAATTTGCTCAATTTTGTCTTAATCAATCTACCCTTAGCTTGAATTTCTAGAGCTTGTCAAAGGCACAGTGTGTCTCCTCATGCTAGGTGCACCTTTTGCACATGATGGCACAAAAATCCTCCGAGGGCATGGACTGCCAACTGTGGTAATATTTTTGTAGACCCCACTCCTTCACCACGTACTTGAACAGCTTGTCTTCAATGCTCGTCATGGTAATGTTGCTACAGAGAGTGAGGAGAGTCTTGTGGATGTACAAAACATCTGTTTTACCCAACCTGTTAGTTTCACACTCTTGCGAGGGAATGTCACGTTGTCTAAATACAACTTGCTTGTGACCGACCCCGAGGCTGTTGAGACTGGCTGGTCTTCAACATTTATAGTATGGGAAACGTTAGCAACCACAACGTATTCCGGTTGATGTTGCACCCACACCCCGTTCACGCTCCAAAATACCTTCCCAAGGTCCTTACATTAGCGTAGTGCCTCTTGAGCAGCCATGTGTCGAAGTTGGCGGCTCTGGTCAAGGTCGTTGATGCTTTTTCCAAAGATGGAATTGTAAGTTGGCAAAGACCATCTTCACATATGATTTCATCAGGGCCTTGGCGATGGCTCCAACAGCCTTGCACTGTTCGTGCATCTTAAACCCTTGAAGGAGGGTACAGTTTACGTACATGCCAGAAAGAAGACAGAAGAGGCAGTCATTGGAAGTGTCTCGTTGCCTTGACAACATAGGAGGCCGTTTTGATACATGTGCCTTAGGAAAATTTGCTCTCCCCATCCTCAACACTGATCTCGAGATGCCTGGTCACCTTAGCAGCCTTGTGGTCTATGCCTTGGAAAGTGGCCGAGATTTCACATTCACAGGTGCATCCCATGTTGTTCCTTTTGGCATGTTTGTTACTTTTGGTAGCGTCAATTCCATTGCCATATCTTTCCACGCTAAGCATCCACTGTGCCTTTTTCAAGTCATGAATCCTATTGTCCTTGAAATGAGACAACGGATTGTGTTCCTTGTCATTGCCTCCGTGCTCCTTGTCAGGGTCCAATTTTGGGTGGTCTTCCCTAAGAGCGTCATCCGTCGTGTAGATGTTTCCCACGTGTCCGTTGACTAACTCATCGATGACTTTCTCAGCAACTGCACACGATCGATTTTGCCAAGGTTGGTACAAATTGTCTTTGGATACATGGCCGTCCTCCCCGAATCGTGCATGTGGATGTGGCCCAAAAAAATGTACAATGAAAATGGCTTATGGTCAGGACATCACCACTTTGCCCTTGTTGGCCGAAGTCCCAGCAGTGACATGCCTCGCACCACTAGATTAGATTATGTTTTTTGTAACAAGCACGTCAAGGTTTGTATGATCGTCACTCATAAGATGGGAGACATGATGTCCCTCCTTTGTCTTGGCATGTGCGATTCACACAAAAAACATTCGTGGGCATCGTTGACGTATCTATCAAGGATTCGCCTCTCTTTTTTTTTTTGGCTATCACGTTCCGTGGTGTAATGAAAAACTTTGATAAGTATGTTTCTGAGCTGACGCAGGTGGCACAGCCATGCGGTACTATGATTCCGACTTTCCTAGACTACCATATGGGCACAACCACGTGATGTGGAACTTCTTTTTATGCTCCCACGGCCAACACAATTACATGGTTTCTTTCATAGCCATTTCTGTACGCCATGACTCCCGGCACTAGCTATGTTTAGGAACTAGATAAACATGGGACTCTGCCAAGCATGGAAACTAGCGGAGAAAGGTGAGTTTTTATCAGTACAAAAGACTATGAATAAAGGACAAAAAGGATTAGTCTTTTTCAAGCACCATGCACGCCCTTCCCTTGCCCCCCTTGTCTCCATCTTTCTTGTCTCATTTCCTCTGATTCTTCTCTTGTTTTTTCTTCATACTCCTTGCCTATCTTGGTGGCACTCTCCCTTGAATCCACCACGGTGAAGGGAATATCTTTCAAGCTCCCAACATCGGCGCCTCCCTTGTAGTTGTGGTAGTTGGTAATGCCTTCGCCTTTGGAGCTCTCTAGCCTAAGAGTACTCCTGGCACAAAGGGTTGGCTCAAAATGGAAGTAAAACATTCAAGAATGGCCAAAATAATTGGGGTCCAACAAATGTCACCTGCCTTCCCCGCCACAAAAATATGGAGCCTCTGCCAAGAGGTTGCCAGTTGATGAGTGTGGCTGAAGGAAAGCAATCCTCAAAAAAAAATCCAACATCCTTTGTTTTGCTCTAAGCTTGCACTCCCTCTACTGTGGCTACTTTTTGGTGCTATTGACAGCATTCTATTTAAGAGATAGAAGCTAGTAATGGTGAGTTGCAAGCTGTACGTGTTGTCCTGGCTCTAACTTCCACTGTAACCGGTGTTGCAAAATCGCATCATGAGCTTGCTTGAGGATCTTCCTCCTCTGCATCGCTCATGAGACAATCAAAATTGACGACAAGTGTGGGAAGACTCAATCATTTCCATTTGTCATAGGCCTGCTTCCATGTTAACCTCAATCCCTTTTTTATTCAATCAATTGCACAACTTTTTTACACTTGCAAGCCAAGTGCCGATCCAGTCAATATTCAAATGTACTTACTGATGCAATGGCACAATGTTGTCACATGTGAGGCATGCTTGAAAACTTCACAGTGGCAGTTTTCATCACTCGATAATCCCTTATCTTATGACTACATATCACTGGATAAGAGAGCAAAGAAGAGGTGGTGAAGAATGGCCTCCACCCCTCCAACCCATCCATTTGGTATGGATGGGTTGCCGGCCATTTTCTTGTAGTCCCTCCTTCCCTCGCTATCTACATCTCTCTCTCTCTCTCTTGCTCTCTCTCTCTCTCTCTCTCTCTCTCTCTCTTTCTCTCTTCCTCCTTCCTCAATCGCTTGCTCATCTTATCACCCCCTCTACTTGGCCTTACTCGCTTGCACTGGCAGTGGGGGAGGAGCGATGTTAAGCACTTGAGGCCACTGGCCTCTCGGCCGCTGTTGGGCAGTCAGTTAGATCAACGGTCAGTAGGTAGCCAGATAGTCACCTGGCCAGCCGCAGGCCACCCTGTCAGCTGGCTGCAAGGCTCACTGGCAGCCAAGAAGTAGTTGGCCGCTCGCCAGCCCTCACCAAAGCAAGGGTTGCCTGCTTGCCAGCTCTTTGTCCAAATTAGGAGAGGGCTGAACCGGCCCTCTTTCTATATTAACAAAAAAACCCATATACAACCCTGCAAGAGACCTTGGAGTTTGCACTCGATGTAACGAATTGGACAAAAACCTTAGCCCACTAGGCCAAAACTGCGATAACCGAGGTTTTCCTGCCTTAAAACTATACCGGCCAGCTGCCCACAGGCCAAGGATCCGGTCAAGCCATGTGCAAAGACTATCCCACTCTACACTCATCCCTCTTAAGAGTAGACTCCCCTCAGCGTCCAGAGAGGGTCTTGAACTTTGGCGCTCTGTTGTCAATTAAGCAAAACTGGGTGGGAAGCATGGCCCGATGGGGAAAGAAGCACGGTGATTAAATGTCTTTGACCCTTGATCCATCTTATCCAATGGCCCACGGGCCAGACACCTATTCAAGCCATGTAGAGGGGTAAGCTCATGCTACAGCCAACTTCTTACGAGATAATTGATTGCATGGACACGTCGTTTTGAAAATTATTCACAATAGCAAGTCCTCTCAGATTCTTCGCTAAGTCGATTTACGTGTGTTTGACTTCGGTGCACTTCGTGCGTGTTTTGAATATGGAAACAAGGAATAATTATATGTGCTTTAGGGTATACGAAAAGAAGTAGGACCTCATAAAGTTGTGTGAAACCCCCTGGTGATATCTAGTTTTTTTATTTTGACAACTTTTGTAGGTGACCCTAGTCTTGGCTGACCATTGTCAATGCGCTCCAATCCCCGCAGACAATTTTCTCTGTTTCCTAGTGATTCGTTCTTGCATTACAATTTTTGTTGTCATTCTTATGTTTCCCTTTTTAACTGAATTCATCAAGCCCAAACCTTGAGCCCCCATATAACATATAGACAATGATCATCAGGCAATCGAAGAAACGACAGTTGAGATTGACCGATCATGAAAGTTTTTGTAAATGGTCAACGGTCCAAAGAGGACCCTCGTCCGTGGCCTTAGGCTCTGGTCATCAATCTGCCGGAGACGGATCAAGGAC
>SZWC01001496.1:79974-93607 GCA_023375785.1 Penium margaritaceum
TCCTCGAGAAACGCTGACGCTTTTAAAATCCGACAAACTTCATCCGTCGCCCCATACTGAGCGGCGACATGAGCCTGTCCGACAGCAAGGAGAAGGGACCAGGCGATCCCTCCTCCTCCTCGTCTGGCGTACTGAGTCCACGCTCGCAGGCCATTGAGGACCTGCGCAGCCAGCAGAATGAGATGCGTCGTCTCCAGAGAGAGCAGACTGACGCTATCCGCACGCTGACTGAGCTTCTGCGCGCTCAGTCCACGGCCCCTCCGCGGATCTCTGAGGGAGCTGCCGGAGTTGCGGTCTCTACCAAGCATTCGGTTCAGGCACCCGTGACAGGCGCTCCACCTGACCCACCACCTGCTGACCTCCTTGATGATGAGCCACTACACGATGAGCCATTCATGCGAGGCATCACGGATGATTCCCATGAGCACGAGATTCGAGTTCTCCAGGAGCGCCTCCGTCAGCTGCAGACGGGTACCCGACCTCCACCGGTTACCCTGATACGGTCATCACCTGACTACCCTGGCGATCACCCTCTCCCAGGAGTTTTCCCCATCTCTCGTCCTCCTCAGCCTGCGGTTGCTCTCCCCACGGAGCGGCAACCTAAGGACTTTGAGGCACCGCCTCCACGGTACATCAGCGAAGATGGTTTCGACTGCTGGGAGATCCTGTTTCAGGTGTGGGCTACATCTGAGGGAGTGTGGCCTTACTACCACAGCCCGTACCAGTCTACAAATCCAGCACAGGCACTGAAACCAGCCCGGGCCATGCGAGGACTTCTCTACGCCATGCCACGCGAGACTGTTGTCGACTTCCGCCCCTTCCTCGGCAAGGCTGGCACAGGCACCGGCGCCGATCCCCGTGGAGGCTGGGATCTGGCGTTATCACTGCTGGCAGCAGAGACACACGCCACTCGTGCGTCACACATTCGTGCTTTCCATTCGCTTTGTTAGGGGCCTGCGGAGTCTGCAGCGGATTACTGGCGATGCGCTATGCATATCTACACGCGTCTGGGGACCTCAGGAGGCACACAACTGTGGGTGCTTCGGACGATTATGCTCGGAGTTCGCCTTGAGTACACCGATATCTTCATGCGGTACAGCGACGCTATCCTTGAGCCTTTCTCAGCCACTCTGTAGCTGCTCCCTTGGGCGCATCAGCTTTTCCTCCAGGTGACTTCAGCCCGTGAGGCAGCAGTAGCGCATCAGGAGACCTCCCTCGCTGCAGCAGTTGTCGCATTGCCACCATCTTCTCTCCTGCAGTCACCCTCATCCACCTCCACCATGTCCACCTCATCTTCCTCCTCCTCTTTGACCCCGTCTACACCCACACAGACACAAGGCGTTGCAACAGCCACCGAGGGGAAGAAGAAGAATAGGAAGCGTGGATCAGGTCAGCAGCAGTCGTCATCCAATGGTAGCAGTGGCCGTTCTGTGCGCTGCTACAACTGTGGAGGTGCCCATCGCTACACCGAGTGCCAGCAGCCGCTTGACTGGACGCGGATCACCTGTGGGCTTCAAGCTGCTCATGATCTTCATTCCACATCCGGCGCATCCCCCGCACCCTCCTCGGGACGTGCGACGGCCACGACTACAGCTGTTCCTGCATCCTCACCGGCGAGCAGCAGCGATCCGGACCCACGCGACCGCACCATCACCGAGCTTTGTCATCTTTTGGCGCTTCGCTTTCAGGGAGGTGCGAGTGTGTTGTCATCGTCGGGTGGTTCACAGACTACTTGTTCGTCCGTTCCCGTGGCTCGTGATGATGCGTGTGGGGGAGCACAGTCAGCATGTGATGATGATGGGCCTGACTGCACTGACTGGATTCATGAGTCTCATCTTCGTGATGTACGTCGTTCCTTCCCACTGTTGGCTCAGCGTCCCTCTAATGCCGCGTGTTCCATTGCTCGTTGTACAGTGACGTCCACTAGTCGTGACTCCAGTGGCACTTGGATCATCGATTCTGGGGCCACCCATCACATGACGTGCCGTCGTAGTGACTTTGTCGTACTTGGTCCTGTCACGACTGTTCGTTCTATTCGTACAGGCTCTGGTCAGTCCTTGCTAGTCCACGGTGTGGGGGTTGTATGTTTCGACGGTCCGTCTGGCCCCTTTTATCTTTCTGACATGTTGTTTGTGCCTGATCTTGAGCTCAGCCTGCTTTCTGTGCGTGCCTGCACTCGAATGGGTCTCTTTGTAGAGCACACCGTTGATTTAGCGACTGTGACTACTACTGATACCCGCAGCATTGTCTTGCGTGCTTTAGTCATAGATGATTTGTATCGTATCGCTCGGCCCTCCTCCCCTTACTCTTCCTCCTCATCCGGTCGTGTTTTTGTCACTGGTGTTCTATCCTCGGAACAACAGCGGTTGCTTCATCGTCATCTGTGTCACGTGGGCTCCGACACTGTGTCGAAGCTCATTCGGACACAACCTGCTCTTGGTCTTGATGTGGCTTCTTTCAAGAAGCCACCCAAGACTGACTATCTTTTCTGCGCTCAGGGGAAGATGCACCAGTGCACCTACCCTGACTCGCGTTCCCGAGCGCTTAGGCCTCTCGAGTTGGTCCACTCGGACCTTCTCGGTCCTCTCCCGGTCGAGTCCCTATCCGAGAGGGGCCGGTATGTTCTCACGCTGACTGATGACTTCACCTGCATGCGGTGGGTCGATAGTGTGCGTCAGAAGAGTGACGCCGCCCTTGCGGTTCGGCTCTGGCTCGTGATGGCTGAGCGTCAGTCTCACCACACGCTACATGCTTTTTGCTCGGATCCCGGCGGTGAGTTCCTTGGCGAGATGGACTCCTTCTTTGCTGAGCACGGTGCTTTTCACCAGGTCTCCGCTCCTGCTACTCCACAGCAGAACGGTGTATCTGAGCGCTGGAACCGCACCATGGAGGATGCGGTTCGCGCCATGTGGTCTGAGTGTGCTCTTCTGGAGTCTTTTGCCTTCGAGGGCTTGGCCTACATGACTTGGGTCTGGAACCGCCTCCCGCATGGTCCACTTCTGGACCATGTTACACCGTACCAGCTCTGGTTTGGCCACCGTGCTGACCTTCGTCTCGCTCGTGTCTGGGGATCTCTGGCCTCCGTGTGGTATACCAAGGACCAGCAGGCGTCCAAGGTCTCCCCTCCGGGTCGCTTGTGTTCCTTCATTGGCATCTCCCCGTGGTCGAAGGCCTGGCGTTTTTGGGACCCCACTCGCCGTCGCGTCATTGAGTCCCGTGACGCGCTGTTTTTTGAGTCACTCACGTACCGTGACCTGACTTTGATCACAGCCCTCTCCGCAGCCCATGTCCCTTCCTGTGAGGGTCCTCGGCGGATGGGGGAGACTTCTACGCCAGCGACCATCCCTCTTCCGGCTGATGTGTCCGCTCGAGCCCCCTCTCGATCTCCAGCCCTTAATGATCCGGCTATCATTGCCGTCGGCCCAAAGATCTCGCCTGTATAGCCTGTTTCACACCCCACAGGTGCCTCTTCTCTCACGCCTCCTGCACCATCACCTGTGTCTGCCGGCACCCCTGCTCCTGCATCTGACCCAGTCTTTCCCACTCCCGTTCCTACGTCGGTTGACACCCCTGCCTCAGTGTCCGGACCAGCCTTGCCTGCTGTCACACCCAGCCTCGTGTCTCCCACACACTCATCTACTTGCTTGGCCTCTCCGGCTGCCTCGTCTCAGCCCTCACCAGCTGTGGTCGTACCTGTTCTTGTGGTCGCACCTGTCCCTGAGCATGAGGTGCGCCCCTCGACCTCCGGTTACTCCCGTGAGCCCGGTGGCCGCCTTCGACCACTAGACTTCGGAGCTCAGCGAGCGTCGGGTCCCGGACCCAGGCGTTCCACTCGCAGCATCGCGAGCGGTGATCCAAGCACAAAGGCCTTAGGCCTGAGTGCCCGCACCGAGCTTTCAGAGGTACATCCAGCGTACCCTGTTGGGTACGACCTGGTCACTCGCGAGTCGCATATCGCCTGTGACGCAGCAGCTGATCTCGTGGCCATCAGGCCCGACACTGAGGCGTGTGCACTCGCCACGCAGAGTTCCCACTCTATGGCGCCCGACCTTGGCACATTGAGGGAGGCTCTCTCATCGGAGGATGCCGATGCCTGGCGAGCTGCTTGTGAGGATGAGCTTTGCGCTATCCGAGAGCATAGAGTCTATGAGCTTGTCGACCTTCCCCCTGGGAGGAAGGCAATTCAGGTCAAGTGGGTCTTTCGCAAGAAGGTGAAGCCGGATGGCTCACTGGAACGCTACAAGGCCCGCTTGGTCATCAAGGCGTACTCTCAGATTGAGGGAGTCCATTACATTGACTCCTTTGCCCCTGTCGGCCGCATGACCTCAGCTCGAGCTCTGTTCGGTGTAGTGGCTCAGCATGACTGGGAACTGCACCAGATGGATGTGAATAATGCGTTCCTGCATGGCTCTCTGGATGAGGAGATTTACGTGGCTCAGTCTCACCAGTCTCTTGCGCAAGTCCTTGTACGGCCTCAAGCAGTCTCCACGGTGCTGGAACCGGGAGATCACTGGCACTTTGACTCGCGCAAGATACGTACAGAGCGAGGCAGACCCCTCGCTCTTCATCCTACCGACACCCGAGCGGTTCACCGCCATCCTGGTCTATGTTGATGACCTCCTGATTGCGTCTCCGTCCCTGGAGGCCGTGAAGGAGGCCAAGGCTGTTCTGCAAACTGCATATAGGATGAAGGACCTCGGTCCTGCATCGGTGTTTCTNGTCAAGGGGTACTCTCAGATTGAGGGAGTCGATTACACTGACACCTTTGCCCCTGTCGGCCGCATGACCTCAGCTCGAGCTCTGTTCGGTGTAGTGGCTCAGCATGACTGGGAACTGCACCAGATGGATGTGAACAATGCGTTCCTCCATGGCTCTCTGGATGAGGAGATTTACGTGGCTCAGCCACCAGGTTTTGAGGACGGTGACAAGGTCTGGCGCTTGCGCAAGTCCTTGTACGGCCTCAAGCAGTCTCCACGGTGCTGGAACCGGGAGATCACTGGCACTTTGACTCGCGCAAGATACGTACAGAGCGAGGCAGACCCCTCGCTCTTCATCCTACCGACACCCGAGCGGTTCACCGCCATCCTGGTCTATGTTGATGACCTCCTGATTGCGTCTCCGTCCCTGGAGGCCGTGAAGGAGGCCAAGGCTGTTCTGCAAACTGCATATAGGATGAAGGACCTCGGTCCTGCATCGGTGTTTCTCGGTATGGAGATTGTGCGAGATCGCAGACATCGAACACTGTTGCTCCATCAGTCCCGATACGCACGAGTCATGGGGGAGCGCTTCAGCGATCTCCTTGGTGCAGTGCCATCCGCTTCCACACCTCTTACACCCGATGGGCAGGATGCCCTGAAGGTGGATGATCCTACACAGCTGGGGGAGACAGTGGACGTGACCTTGTACCTCCATCTCATTGGATCTCTGATGTACCTGGCCACCACCACGCGTGCTGACATCGCGTTTGCTGTCAACCTCCTCACTGAGTTCTCGCAGGCTCCACGTGCAAGAGCCCTTCACGCGGCTGTGCAAGTGGTACGGTACGTGGTCTCCATGCCGTACCTCGGACTCTGCTTTCGTCGGCAGTGTTCGGTGGTCCTTGACGGCTACACTGACAGTGACTGGGCTTGGAGCCCTGATGGGCGCAGTGGTACTGGCTACGTGTTTCTGCTCGGTGGTACCACTTTGTCTTGGCGAAGCGGGAAGTAGGGCTGCATTGCACGTAGCTCGTCAGAGGCAGAGTATGTTGCTTTGGGCGCAGGGGCTGCTGAGGCAATATGGTTGCAGTGCTTGTTTCTTGAGCTTGGGCTGTCAGTACCCGCCATTGTGCTGCGGTGCAACAACCAGAGTGCTCTCGCCATTGCGGAGAACTCTGGTGTTTTTCATGCTCGCACAAAGCACATTGCGGTTGAGCATCGCTTCGTTTATGATCTGGTGGAGCGACGCGTGATCTCCATCATGTGGGTTGGTACTGACACGCAATGTGTTGACTTCTTGACAAAGGCACTTGCTCGCGCAAAGTTCCTGGTGGCCATTCGTTCTATTGGGCTTCGCCCCATGCGTGAGAGTGGTTGAGTGTGGGATGTGCATCTGCGTCTCATTTGTTTGTGTCACTCACTATTGTGTGCGTGCCAGTGCTGCACGCGTATGGACATGCGTACCATCGGGTCATGGGGGAGTGTTGTGCTTTGTGCCATTCCTGTACAATTTACTGTGACCACTCGGCCGTGTCCATACTCGTGCAGATCCCTGAGGCGGGCGGCCCTGGTGACACCGGCGCGACGACAGGCGGCGGACTACCAGCTTGGAGCTGGCCGACCACTGCACCAGAGCCCCAGATGCCACCGGGACTCTCTGTTGTGTCTTCTACATCTTGCAGGCGTATTCGGCAGACTGGCCATGAGGCCTATTTGCATGTTTTTGCATTGTATGCTCACTGTCTGTCAATGGATGCATGCATGTGACCAGTCGTAGCGTCCGTCTTTGGTTCCGCACATCTAGGTTCAGACGGCATAGCATTCTGGCATGTGTGCACAGAGTGACGGCCAAAACAGTGGTTTTGGGCCGGTTTTAGGACAGCTCTTGGATTGCCGCGTGCGACACCCGCCGTGCGCCGCGGCAGGTATTTATGCCTTGGACCTGTCATTTGTCATTTCTCTCTGCATATGCTATATTGTAGCATTCTGACACTTTGCCTTGTGTCTCCTAGCCAAAGCCGTGCCGTAGTGTGTACGACCTGTGACTGTCGACACCGTCTGATCAGGCACTGACGCCTAGTCAGCGGCCGCGTTACTAGGAAGCTTCCACGCATTTTCTCATTTAGTTCTATAGAGCTTGTTTTTCTGCTTCCGCAGTTTCTTTCCGTTCGTCATTCGGCCACCCGAGTGCGCCGTATTGTTACCGGGTTCTCTCTAGTTGCTGTTTGGACAATGGCAGCTATTTTCTTGGATTTTCCCATAGACCAGCTGTCGCGCAGCGTGCACTAACGCTGGTCGTACCGAGTGCAGAGGGGATATCCCTCTCGCTCGCTCATTGCACTCTTAACTCTCATTCTTTCAACGAGATCTTTGCCGTCTCTCCACTATTCTCAACGTCGTCTGTTGCGTTGTGTCCCTCATGACCCACACTCACACAAGATGTTGTTAAAGGGGGTTTCTCCACTCCCTCATGGTATCAGAGCAGTTGAGAGATTGCATCCTCGCATTCCACTATGTAACGCGCAGCAACAGCTTCTTGCTGGGCTGGGTTGGGTTGGGTGCGGGAAAACAAATCATGGCAACGTGGCAACTCTGAGCCCATGCCTCCCATCACGTAGCATTCCGGCAGAGCCGGAGGCGGAATGCTGCCGAAGTTTTTTGGCAACAATTCACTTGTCGGCGGCGACAAGTGGGCACACCAAATCTCTCCTATGGCACTCTCGGCCACAGCCACAACACTCTGAGCCGTGGCAGCAGCCGCAACCTCTGACTGAAGCTGCATCTATGCGCGCTTTGGGTTTCTTTGCCCATCTGCCAGTGACGCTGCTGCCACTTAACCCGTGGCGGCAGCGTCCCCGGCGCTCGCTGTGCCTTGTACCGCATAGACAACGCCCCTGTGGACTAGGCATTGTTGACCGCCGCCTCCATCTGCGCTGCTGCTTCACTCTACAGCAGCAGGGCAAACACTGTTGCTGGCGCAAAGGTCGGCACTGGCCTCGCACTTCTACGTTAGCAAGAGCACCAGCGCAAGGTGGTAGCCAGCAACAACTGCAGCATTTTGTAGCTGCGGCAGCACCATCAGCCGCAGCGGCATTCACACAGTAGCAGCATTTGGCAGCAACATTCGTGCCCTCGCGCCTATCGTCGTCGCGGTAGCAGCTTGCCGCGCAACATCTTGCGGTCGTAGCTTGCAACATCAGTAGCAGCAGTATTCGCAGTAGCAGCAGCATTCACAGCAGCAGCATTCGCAGCAGCAAAAGCATCTGCAGCAGCAGCAGAACTGCCGTGGCTTCACCTTTGGCGCGACGCCCGTCAACGCGAAGGCCCCTCGAGCTTCGCAGTGACAAGCTCCGAGCCCCCAGGGCTGCCAAGCTGCTGACAACGCAAAAAAAAAGACGGACCCAGGGTGTACCCGGGTCCCCACCTCGGCAGCCCCTCTAGGGGCCACCCTTGCAGATCTCCACCTTTCTAACATTTTTTTTTTCGCTCTCTGCCTCTATTCATTTTCCTCTTTATCTCTCTCTCTTTCATCACTTCTCTTCACTTCTCCTCTTACCCTCCGGGTCAAGACCCGGAAGTTTGGGGGATTGTCCCTCTTTCTCGGGAGACCAATGATTGTGGGGAGTGACCTCGGACTGGTCAGATTTTTCACTTCCTCAAAGGCTAACCCTGGGGTTTTTCCCTCGTGTTTGGCACTCATTCCTATTCTTTGTCACGATCTACCCATTGCTTGCTACCCGGGTACCCGGGCTCTCGTTCCAATACCCGAAACATCTCTTTGTTTCCCGGGTGGGGCCATGAACACTTGGGCATTCTGCTCGTGCCCTTGGCTTCCTTTTCTTACATCTTCGTTCTCCTCTCTCCTAGTCTTGCGTTCTTTCACATTCTCTTCCCTTCGGTCGAGACCCCAATGCTGGGGGATTTGTCCCGGCATTATGGGAGATCACTCTCAGGTTCTTCTATCACCTCTCCTTTCTTTCTCTCCTCTGAGCTGTCCGCTCTCTCAGCATGGCATCGCCTACGATACCTCCACCTGGGGTGCCATGGACACCACCCTACTGGGTCCCCTTGTTCCATGAGCCACCCTCACCGTTCTACACAGGCCCTTCGTGGCTTCATTCTTCTGCTCCCCAGACGTTCCCCTTCGCTCCTTCGACACCCATCTATGGGTCTGGCCCACCAGACATGCGGTCTCCTTTGGTCATCTCCGGGGGCTCTCTCCCTCCACCTTCATACACTCGACCTACAACAGTCTCCTCCGGTGTGAGTCTCGCGGTTGGATCTGGAATTCACCACTGTGAGTCAGATGGAGCCCTTCAGGGATCGTCGTCAGGTTATCCGGTTGGTGAGGGTGCATGGATTGAGGATTGGCAACATGTCTCTTACCCCCATCGCTTTGCAGCTTTTCCTGAGCGTGCGCCACCATTTGCTGGTTTCACTGGTAACGTTGCCGCATGTCATGTCACGTAACCTGCACGTGTGTCATGCGGGTTCTGGATTATTGACTTTGGCGCCACGCATCATATGACGTCATCACATCTTGCATTTGTGTTGTTGGGGCCTGTCGGTGACGTACAGTTTGTTCGTACTGGATCGGGACAAATGCTCCCGGTCCTGGGCGTTGGCGTTGTTCCATTTGTTGGACCTGACGGTGATGTGTTTCTGTCTGATGTGTTGTTCGTGCCCGCCCTTGAGGTCAGTCTGTTGTCTGTCACTACTCTTGATGATCAGGGTATGGATTTCGTGGTGTCTCGTGGTGTCGACACTGTCTCCCTTCAGTCCTCTGGAAGTGTTGTTCTTCATGGTCTCCGATGTGACAAACAGTACCGTATTCCATTGTTTGCACCCACTCCGACCTTCGCTGCATCTGCTCATGTACATGTTGCTCCCTCACTCTCCCCTGAGCTTACTTGCCTGCTACATCAATGCCTTTGCCACGTGCACACCGCCGCCATACACAGCTCGCTTCGCCATCAGCCTGCCGCTGGTCTAAACGCTGCTACCTTCTCCGCACCCTACACTGCTGATTGCATGGATTGTGCGCAAGGCAAAATGAACTGCGCCCCATTTCCCGTGTTCGTGTCACGCACCCACGAGCCACTCGCTCTCGTCCATGCTGACGTAATGGGCCCCTTCCCGATTGAGTTTCTCGATGGTGGTCGATACGTCCTTTGTCTCATTGATGACTATTCTCGTTTCCGCTGGATTTACTCACTTTTCTTGAAGAGTGATGTTGGGCCTACGATCGAGTCTTGGCTCATCCAAGCAGAGCGTGCATGTCAACGCATGCTGTAGGTCTTTCGCTCCGATCGTGGTGGTGAGTTCATTGGCTCCACTCTTCGCTTTCTCACATCACTTGGTGTTCGCTTTGAGTCGTATGCTCCCTACACCCCATAGCAAAACGGTGTCTCTGAACATTGGAACGGCACATTGGCTCACGATATTCGCACCATGCTGCTTGAGTTTGGCCTCGCTGAAGCCTTTGCCTATGAGGCCATGAAGTAGATGACTTGGGTGTGGAACCGGGTTCCTCATGGTCCATTTCCCCACCATGTGTTACCGTATGAGCGCTGGCATGGTCGCCGCGCTGACTTGCGTCTTGCTCGTGTCTGGGGGAGCGTCTCCTGTGTGTGGCTTCTTGAGGATCAACGTGATGGGAAAATTTCACGCCGTGGTTGCATGTGTCTTTTCCTTGGCATCTCTCCGCATTCCAAGGCTTGGAGTTTTTGGGATGCTGATCGTGCGCGCGTCATTGAGTCTCGTGACACTCTGTTTTTTGAAAACAAGTTCAGTCGCGACATCGTCGATACCGTCACCTCTCTTGTCCCTACCTCTTGTGTCAAGGGCTGCTCGTGGGCCAGCTGGCCTGAGGGCAACATTTCCTTCCCTTCTCCTTCTCCTTCTTATGTTCCATCTCCTCTGTCCTCTGCACCCACGAGTGCACCATTGTCGACACCCTCACCGGTCCCTGCGGCTGTGTCCTCTCTCCCCGTCGCACCTGCTCTTGTGCCTCTGTCTAGGTCATTGTCGTCACCTACGTCCTCCTCGGCATCTCTTTCTCTACCTCCAGCGTCACCTCCTTTCGTGTCACCTGCTGTTGGGTCCCCTGCTGTCATGCCTACGCCGTCGTCGTCCTCCTCTCCAGTGTTGCCGCATGCCTCCTTGCCAATCTTACCACCTGCCACTTCTCCACCGTTGGCTGATCCTGTCCGGATTCCCTTGGCAATGGACCCACTCGCACCTTTACCTTTGTCCGACCCCCTTCCTTTCACTCGTGCTCCTGGGGGCCATCTCCGGCCCTTCCCGTTGCACTCTCATGCTGCTCCCTTATTGGATTGCTCTCGTCTGTCCCGTCTTGCCAGTCCTTCTCCTCCCGCTCGTGGACCCGCTCCTCCTGACACTGGTCTCGATGCACTTGGACTGTCAGCCTTTGTTCTCCAGCCGAACTCTGCAGTTGGCTACTCTGTTCTTGCGGCTGAGTTCTCCCACGCTGTTATTGCCGCTGAGTCTGGTCGTGTCTCTAACCCCGCCTCTGTCGCCACTGGCCTGACCTCTCGCATTTGTGTCGTTGGGGCCTGTCGGTGACGTACGGTTCATTCGTACTGGATCGGAACAAATGCTCCCGGTCCAGGGCGTTGGCATTGTTTGATTTGTTGGACCTGACGGTGATGTGGAGTAAGTCCCCCAAATCTTGTTTGTGGTGCAAGTCCAAGCGAGATACCAACATTGTGGCACAATTGATACCACATTGGACTTAGGGATAACAGGTCCTGCAACCGAGCCTTGATGTAAGGAGGAAGACTTTTAGACCTTCTTGCACGGAGGAAGTTTCCTCGACATTTCTCCATGTATGAGGAGGATGTGCCACTGGGCGGTCAGTGGATGCGCCAATTGGCAAGCTGGTGAGATGGTGTGGAGTGGCTAACCCCAAAAATGCTACTACCCAAACACTCTAGATGCCCAGCCTAGGACTATATGTACCAAGCTCATTGTACATGCAATCTGGCCTTAGATTCTCCTCATAGAGCTGTTCAACTAAGGAACAACATAAAGAAGACACAGGTTGGTCTAAGCCCCAGGAGTCAGTCTCTCACTAGCTATTTGTGCGAAAGTGACCAAGTGTTAAATGGATAGAGTTGCGAGCAAGTGCTCAGCGTGGAACCGTAATCCTGAGGGTGATATCTTCTCCTAGCTCAAATGCTAGAGTGGAAGGCATGTGCCCATTGTGTTGGCCCTGTTTTCTAGTCCGTTTGCCTCAGGCCGGTTGATAGAGTTGACAGGACTCAAGGAGCATGATGCCTTGAAGCTTGTGGATCTTCCTTCAAGCGACAAGGCGGTCTCTACTTGTTGGGTCCTACGACAAAAGCTCAAGCCTGATGGCAAAGTTGACCGGCATAAGGCTCGCCTCACAGCCAAAGGAGTCTCTCAGATCCCTAGGGTTGAATTTGACAAAACCTTTACCCCAGTTGGTCGGTACACCACTGCCTGAGTTCTTCTGAGTCTTTTCACCTAGCATGACTGGGAATTGGAACAGATGGATGTCAACGATGCCTTCCTGCATGGTCAACGTGACGAGGAGATCTACATCGGTCGAGCCACTGGGATTCATCGATTGCACAAACATAGCTTGGCGGATGTGTAAGGCCTTGTATGGGCTCAAGCAGTTGGCTCATTGCTGGAACATGGAGATCTTCTCCACTCTTAAGGTGGTGGCTACAGACATAGTATTGTGGACCTTGCACTCTTCCCGAGTGCGCCCTCACAGCCACTAGTGGCCATTTGGTCTACGTCGATGACCTGGTCATTGCCTCTCCTAGTCCTATAGCTATCCAATCAGTGAAGAATCTACTGTAGCCCACATATAAGATGAAGGACCTGGATCCAGCACGAGTATGGAGCTTGAGTGTGACAGTCAGCATCGTACCTTGCACGTGCACCAGGCTGTATACATTTGCACCCAAGGAGAGCGCTTTGCCTCCTTTGTGGTTGACACCCCCATTGCGTCCACACCAATGACTCCAACAGGTCAGCGCTTGGTGAAGTCTCTTGATCCAGCACAACTGGGAGATACTTTTGATGTCACCGACTACCTTAATGTGGTTGGCTCTCTCACGTATCACACGACCACCATCCAGGTAGATGCGGCCTTTTCGGTCAACGTCTTGGCCCAGTTCTCCTAACAGCCTCGCCAGAAAAACCTTAAGGCATCACAACGTGTCGTGCACTAAGCATTGTCCATTGTGTGTGTGAGGCTATGCTATCACACTTAGCCCTCCGTGGTTGTTGACGATTACACAAACAGTGATTGGACACACGACACTGATGCTCGCAGTTGCATTGGTTACATCTTTCTTGTTTGTATGAATGCCATCTATTGGAAGAGTGGGAAACAAGGATGTGTTGCCTAGAGCTCCAGGGAGGCAGAGTACATGGCGCTTGGTGCATGTACGTGTGAGAGTGTAAGGTTGTCTCGCCTGTTGCAACAATTGCGTGTTCCCATCCGCTGCATCACCCTACGCTGCGTTAACCAAAGTGCCAAGGCAATTGCTGAGCACGATGGCATGCATCACTCCCGCACCAAGCACATAAGCATTGAGCATCACTCTGTATGCAAGCGCATTGCTGCTTGAGAAGTTCAGGTTGTCTTGGTTGACACTTGTCAGTAGCGTACAGACTTCCGAACCAAAGCTCTCAGTAGTGGCATGTTCAAAGCGACTGTGTATGCTGTTGGGCTGCTGCACTTTTGTGATGTCCATGATTGATATGGTTGTTGTGAGTTGTGTTACTTTGTGACTCCTATCTGCTCTCATCTGTGTGTGGATTGTTTGTCTGTGGGTCAGGGGGGAGTATTTGTTATGGGTGTAACACAAGCAAGTGACCTCTTGACTCTACACACACACACATACACACACACACACACACACACACACACACAC
>SZWC01001496.1:93860-107181 GCA_023375785.1 Penium margaritaceum
CACACACACACACACACACACACACACACACAAACACACACACACACACACACACACACACACACACACACACACACACACACACACACACACACACACACACACATCATCATCATCACTGGAGGTGATTGATCTGGGTTGATGCTCTCGGGTCCTGCACTGTGGCACATCATGGAGCTCACAGTGGTGACTCCACCATGAAGTTCTCAAGTGATTGCCATAGCCCCAACATCAGATCTATGGAGAGCTGGCCTGTAGTGATGAGATCTCACATGCTTTATACTTTTACATTCTGACATGTGGCACACATTTCTAGGAGTGCATGCACCACATACGCTCATGGTCGATGTAGTTTGAGTTTCTCTCATATACATGTCTTAGCTTAGTGAGCCAAGTTGCTGATCCCTTGGGACCATATGTCCGGTTTATACTCGTGCGTGAGAAACAACCTGGAGCTTGTTCTCTCCAGGGTTGGGTTCGATCCCTTGGTGGCATCCAGGCCCCATGTTAAGAGCCTTGTGTGGGTGGCCTGGTGAACTGGCACTTATCACTTTGCTCACTCCTTACTCACTTACACTCGTTGTTTTTTCCTCAGTCACTCTTTTTTTTGAAGTGAGCTTGCCCGAATCCATGGAATCACACCATCTCTCTTGCTTACTTGCTTACTTATCCTGGCAACCTAAGCTACCTATAGTTGCTATCTACTGGCGTCAGAGTAAGAAGGCTCATGCCCTCCGTCCACTCGATTCTGGATCTAGCCCTGTGCTTTGACTCGAGCAGTGACGTTCCCAGCAGCACATTTGCATTTGCTCCACTCAACCACGTCACACTCAGCTGGATTTCACTTCCTGCACCGGCTATGTCACGAGGCTTCCTATCATTGTGACAGCCAGCTCAGTGCCTGATCCTATCTACCCTATCCGTGGAGCCCCAATGCCGATCTGACGGCGGCACTGCCACACACTACCGCGACAGCTCTCTCGCTACTGCCACTGTCATCTTTTCCAGCTCTCTGGCTTAT
This sequence comes from Penium margaritaceum, assembly GCA_023375785.1. NCBI lineage: Eukaryota > Viridiplantae > Streptophyta > Zygnematophyceae > Desmidiales > Peniaceae > Penium > Penium margaritaceum. The sequence continues at coordinate 94,882 of SZWC01001496.1, forward strand.
CTCAGCTGAGGCACTGGCAAAGCAACCACATTGCAGTGTTTACCTCTTGCCTTTCCCTCAGTCGGCAGCCTGAGGAATCCGTAATTGCCGCCTTTTCAGTAGCAGCAGCAGCAGTAGCAACCACGGCATCTGCCATGACCTGCCATTAAACATCGGCTCCGCCAACTCATATGGCTTATCAAGTTGCCCCGAGGGGTAACAGGACCGCCAACACTCACTGTCTTTCTCAACGCCGACAGGAGCAACTCAGGAGTCACACCAATGTCTCCTGCATTTCCGACACTGGAAGCAGCAGCCACATTGTATTACAATAGCTGTAACAGTTGCGGCCTTCTTTCCATCAGCAGTAGCAGCCGTGGCATCTGTCATGGCCTGCCGTTGAGAAACGGCTCCGCCAACTTGCACAACCAGTCAAAGTGCCCGGAGGGGCAACAGGACTGCCGCCACTTGGCCATTATTGACACCGACAGCAGCAGGCACATCCTATAGTGGCGATTGCAACATCCGTGGCATTCTTGCCAGTAGCAGCAGCAACCGTGACTACTGCAAAAGCCCAGCATCAAGCAACGGCTCAGCCAACACATACGGTTGTTCAAGTTGCCACAACAAGCGACTGGACTCTCATCACGCTGGTGTCTCCGCCAAACACTGAGCCAGTGCCGAAATCACTTACAATTGCTCGAGAGCCCAGGCACATTGAAGACGAGGTGGCACGGTTTGAGGCAGGGGCTGAGCGACAGGAGTGATCGCTCGTACACCAGCAGAATCCATGATACTACCCCGGGGAGGAGCTTGATCCTGTAGAGTGGTACAAGAAAGAGGCTGAGGAGCACTGCCTTTCAACCTTAGAGGACACACCTACACTGCAGAACGTGCCGGCCACGGTGCCCCCACGAGATCAACACACACTTCAAATGCCTGTAAGCTCACCCATTGCCCGTAGGACGCGTCTGCAAAGTTCACAAGCCGCTCCTGGTGGGTAAGCGCAGCCAGCCGCAGCTGGAGCACGCAGGTCATCCACTTGTTGCTCTCACTCCACCTCTGTTGCTGCTCGGTCAGAGTCTTCATCATCATCTCCGCCTGACATTCTTTATTTTCTGGAAGCAGCACTGGTCCCCAATGCAGCTGTCTCCTTCATATTTGTTGCTACGGCGCGTGCAGCTTGCGCACCTTCTAGCATAGCTGCACGTGCAACAGGGCTGTTGAGGCATACATTACCGTTGTTGATCAGGGGCCTCTTGCAGCCACGGTAGTCAACATCACCACCCAGATTGCTGCAGCAGCCGGCTCGGTGGCAGCAGCGGCTGCAGCCTCTGCCACTGCACCTTCCAGTGGTGTGACCTCCATCCACACAGCCATGTCCCAGGCCCTCTCCGTCTCATCATCGTCAGCCATCAGTCCCCACATTCTTGTGCTTGTTTCCACAGCAGTAGATACCTCTGCTCTCTTTGCCGCCGAAATCGTTGGAGCTGCCTGCCTCCTTGTGTCTGCTTCATCTGCTGTGGAAATCATTGCGGCGTCAGCCGCAGCTGCATTGCCCCCACTCTTCTCACTCCACCGCTTGGCCTGGTGAGCCTAGAATCTCTCCCCTTCCCTACTGTTCGTGGCTTGGCTCTACATTGGTTGCTTTTACGACCAGGTTCGTATACGTGCAGCATTGTTTTTAGCAAACCTCCTTTCACTTTTCCTACACTCACTAGGGCATGGGAAACCCTGCCGGAATTCTTCTGGCAGGGAAACATTGCTCAACCATGCCAGTTGACGATGAGCGATACGCAGTATTGCACACTGAGCTGTAGCGCGAGCACACTGCATTGAAAGAAACTCTCACCACACAATGCTCAGCACATGCAACAGACTACGCCGTGAGCAAGATGACCAAGACACATTTGCTGACCACATCGCTCACTTGGTCCTCAATCTCTTTCAGCCCACATCCGGCGTGATTCCTTCTGCATCCACTCATGCTGGTGTTGTCGCTCCATCCTCCACTATCCCCACTTCTGCATCTGCCACGTCTGGTGCTGTCCAGTCTGATCCTGTTGCCATCGCTGCCGCTGCCGGCATAGCTGTTGCCAACGCTCTTACATTGCCCTCACAACGTTAGAGTGACTTCAACATGTCGCTGCCTCACTTTAATTTCAATATCACCTTCTCGCCGTGGGAAATGCGCTTCAGCACATGGGCCTAGGGCGAGTAGCTCTGGGAGTACTACCATGCTCCCAATCCGTCTGCCAACCCTCCCTTTGCGCCTGTTGATTCAGAGGCTTCCAGATCCGTCCACGCACTCATGAAGGGGGGCCAGACACTGATGAGATCGGCTATTACAACGCTGACGCTGCACACCGGACGCCTGCTGACCCAGTCGATGCCTATACGCTCATTAAATGCCGCACTACAGTGACAGGTCATGAAGCACAGAGCATGCTCACCATACAGTTCAACACACTGTCCATGCACGCTGATGAGACAACTGATGCCTACTAGTCTCGCAGTCTCCGGCTTCTGCGCAACTGTGGATATACTTATGGCTGATTTCAGGGTAGCCTGCCTGTTGATGTTGACTGGATTGAGCATTAGCAATCTGTTTGCTTTGCTCAGTGCCTTCCTGCTTGCGGCTAGTGGCTCACGTCCAGTCATACACTCGTGGATGTTAGTCGAGTCTCTTTCTCTGTACGCTCCTCTAGCGGGTTCTGGATTCTTGACTCTAGGGCCACACACCACATGACGTCCTCTCGTTTTTCCTTCATCTCCTTGGGTCCCCTTGGCTCTGTCCTCTTCATTCGCACAGGCTCTGGCCAGCTGTGGCCAGTTCAGGGTGTCGGTGTAGTTCACTTTGTGGAGCCTGGGGGCGAGCTTTCTCTGCCTTACGTGATGTACGTGCCTCTCTTGAGCTCAGTCTGCTCTCTGTTACGACTCTCGACGACCAGGGCATGGACTTATCCTCCAGCCGCGGCATTGCATCCGTGTCTCATCCCATCTCTGGATGCGTGTTGCTTCAAGGTACTCGCTGTGATCGCCTATTCTGTGTGCTATCATTTGTGCCTGCTCCTGCTACTGTTGCCCTTGTCCATGTCATGTCTCCTCTCTCCCCTGTGTACACACAACTCTTGCATCATTGCCTCTGTCACATTCACATGGTCACTGTTGACAGCTTGCCTCGCCACCAGCCTGATCTCCATGCCACTTATTCTTCCACTCGTTGCGCAGCTAATTGCTTTGATTTTGCTCAAGGAAAACTGCATCGGTCCCCTTTTTTCACCTTTCATAGTCGAACCTCTCACCCCTTGATCTTTTGTATGCTGATTTCATGGGCCCCCTCCCTCATGAAACTCCAAGTGGTGTTGGTCATTTTGTCCTCTGTCTCACTGATGACTACTCCTGCATGCGCTCGGAGTTTGCTCTTTGTCAAAAGGGTGATGTCTGCCCCACTCTCGAGTCTTGGCTTCCCCAAGCTGAGCTTGGCTGTGGTCGGCTGCTTTGTGCCTTCTGTTTGACCATGGCGGTGAGTTCATGGGACCTACTACCCATTTCTTGACCTCGGTGGGGGGGGGGGTGTGCATGGAACCCTCTGCTCCTTACACCCCCCAACAAAATGGTGTCTCTGAATGACAGAACCACGTACTTGCTAAAGGATTCCGCACTCTTCTTGCTGCATCGCATATTCTCCCTCACTTCTTGATCGAGGCCATGTCCTACATGACCTAGGTCTAGAGCCACATTCCCCATGGCCCACTTCCTTGCCATGACACTCCCTTTGAACGCTGGCTTAGTCTTTATGCTGATATGCGTCTTGCTGGTGTCTGGAATTGTGTCTCTGTTGTGTGGCTTCCGGACAAGTTTTGTGACGGAAAACTTGGTCCTCGAGCTCGTCTCTGCACTTTCCTGGATGTCTCTATCCTTTCCAAGGCATGGCACTTCTGGGACGCCGACCGTTGTTGCATCATTGAGTCACGTGAAGACCTCTTTTTTTGGGATGTCTTTCTTCCTGACCTATCCCGCGTCGCCCCTTCCTCTTCTCTTGCCTCGATCCATCGGCTTGGGGAGGTGGCTTTGTGCCTGCCTCTGGTCTCGGGCGTACTCCTAACATACCGGGTATTGCAGAATCACACTCCTCTCCACAGCCCTCCCCACAGTCATCTCTGCAGTTTTCTTTGCAATCTTCCCCACATCCTCCTCGTAGTCATCTCCACAGTCCTCTTTGTAGGCATCTCCCAGTCCTCTCCACAGTTGTAACCAGTCGGCTCTCTTGGGGGGAATGTGCACCGGTCCTTTGGATCTCCTCCAGATTCCTCCCCGATAGCTCTAGCGCCAGTCTTCGCACCCACATGTGACTCTACATTCGCGGTCTCACTTGTCCCCTGGCCCATCCTCTCTACCAGAGTTGTCCATTGTTGCACGTCCTGACATCATCGACTCACATCCTGAGTTTTACAATCGTGCCGTCACTCCCGAACCATACACACGTAGAGGTAGGCTCCGTCCCCTACCTCAGCGTTCAGCCATCCAGTCCTTCCAGCACTAGTCATATGCCAGTGCATTGTCCTCTGTGGCTTGTTGACCTTCCAGCCGACCACAAGGCAGTCTCCACCCGCTGGGTCCTTTTTTGGAAGTTGAAGCCCAATGGTACAGTTGACCGGTACAAGGCCTGACTTGCATTCAAGGGTTTCTCTCAGATCCCTGGAGTGGACTTTGAAAAAGCATTAGCACCAGTTGGACGCTACACCACTGCCTGCACACTCATGAGTTCTGTCGCACAGCATGAATGGGAGCTAAGTTAAATGGATGTCAACAATACTTCTCTACATGGATGCCTCGAAGAGGAGATGTACATGGTACAACCACCTATCAACCACCTATTGGAGAGTAATTTAACAAGTGGCATCCATGGTGCTTTCCGTGTGATGTTTCTATACTCAATGAACTCAGTCATTCTTCAAATTTTAACAAGTTGTAAGGAGGCTTCCTCAAACTTATATTTCTGGTCACTTTTGTATTTTTTTTTCCAATATCAGGTTACTAATGCCTGATAATTCTACAGCTGGGGATAAAACCAAATAACTTCCCATGATGAAAAAACTGCAATATGCAACCAAGGTCAGAGACATTCAGAGGTGTCCCAACTTGGCAATCTCATGTGGAATGGAAGATTCAGAAAGTATTTAAACTCGTACTTCTTTTCTGTGGAATGGATGGCATACATATCTATCAATGCTGGGGATAATAATGATTCAATCAATTTCCACACCCATCTGGCCCTCTGGGGCTCCCAATGGAATCACAATGCTGCATTTGATTGGATGGTAGCAAACTTCAGCCAGAGGGGCTACAAGAAGGCCAAAGTTGATCGAGAAGTTGAGAACATGTTTTGCATCTTGCCAGGATCAGGTTACATGCAATGAAAAAAAGTGAAATAACCTCTGAAATACATTTTTAAATTCAAGTTTTTGCAGATTTAAGCATTTGCATTGGGTGACATTGCAGAACTGCGATGGAAATGAATTGCCGTTTTCACTGCACCTTGGTGCGGCCCATAATTAAGAGTTTTCAGCCTTTCCCTGCAATACCCCGTGGGTAAAGTCACTCATGATTCAGACATGAGCCTTTCAGCTAACCTCAAAGTGATTGCGAGGAAGTTCCTTTATAAATGATAAGTTTGAAGAAGTAGCTCCGGAGTGAAAAATCCAACAGAAATATGAACATGCACAAAGAAGAAAAAGACAACGTTTATGCTCAACTTGAAGATTAGTTTTTCTCATGAAAGGGGCACAAATGCGGGTAAATAAATACAATTATACGTGGGTTATACTCACACAAGAATAGGGTTGACGTGTTTCACACGTCTTGGATCTTTGTTCTTCTTGGTAAAACCATATGCCAAATCTGGTGTATGCTAGGAATTTCATCGCTTTTTATTGCAGGATGAATTAAATTTTCATCTGTTTTCAAGAACAAGATTTTTTTTATACAGCACAAGCCATACACATGCACAAAGCTGAGTTCCCTGGAAGTACAAGCAGTAGTTTATACTTTCTGTCTTCCCTGTCAAAGGATGGAATTTTATGAAGAAGAAAGGTTGAAAGAAAAACGCTCTGTTGAACATGTTTTGAAGGCATTGGACTCATGAGAATTTGTTTCAGCCTGTGATTGAAAGCAAGGTCGGCGAGGAATGATTGTTCGTGGATGTATTGGATTCATGAGAACCTCTGAGATAAAATGGTTGTTCAAATTTTACGATGTTGAATGCCAGGGAAATGCCTGGGCAATGCCAAGAGTTGAACTCTGAGGTGCTTAAAATGTTGCAATCCACCTTGTTGTGGTCATATACACATGGGAAGCGTGTGTCCAAGCCACAAGCTCCACCTTGACGGTGCCCAATTCAGATACGTTGAAAAAGGCACTCTTGGCAGAGGATCGAGCGTTGTGGTGCACTACTTGTGAGGATGATCACGGAGCGATTCGAGAGCATGGTTTCTATGAGATTTTCAAACTTTCACCTCGACAGAATAATGTAAAGTACAAGTGGGTATTTTACAAGAGGGGAAGCCTAACAGCACACTAGATTACTACAAGGCTTGCTTGATGGAAAAGGGTTTCTCACAGGTTGAGGATGTTGATTGACAACTATGTACCCATTGGACGTATTATCACAAATTATGCTCTGTTTGGCATCACTTCTTAGAGAGAGTAGAACCTACATCAGATGGATGTGAAAAATACGTTCCTTCATGGAACTCTAGATGAGGAGATTCACATAAATCAGCCACCTTGATTTGAGGTCAGTGACAAGGTTTGGCGCTTGTGGAAGGCCTTGGTAGTCACCTTGATGCTGGAACTAGGAGATTATTGGCACACTGACTCCTACCTGCTACATGAGAAGTGATTTTGATATCTCTCTCTTCCTCCAAAACCAGTTAAGCACTTTACCAACATTCTTGTCTATGTTGACAACCTCCTGATCACATTACCTTCAATGGAGGCCATGAAGGAGGACAAGGCGATCCTCCAAGCTGCCTAAAGGATGAAGGACCTTGTTCATGTTGCTGTACTCCTTGAGATAGAGATCATGTATCACCGCTAACGGCGGAAACTGTTGCTGCACCAAGAACACTATGTACATGTTTTAGGGGAGTGTTTTGCTGACCTTCTTGGTTCAGCTCACATAACCTCCACAACCATCATACTAGACATGCAGAATATCCTAAAGGTGGATGATCCAGTACAACTGGAGAAGACATTAGAGGTGATCCTGTAATTTCACCTTATTGGCTCTTTCATGTACTTAGCCATGACCACTCGGCCAGACATTACCTTTGCTGTCAGCATCTTTGCACATTCCTCACAACATACTTGAGCTAGAGTCTTTCATGCATCATTTCAAGCAGTTTGGTATGCGGCTTCTACAACGTACCTTGGATTGTGTTTTTTTTCTTTTCCTGTAGTGTTTTGTGGTAGCCGATGGCTACACAGAAAGTGATGGCTTGGAGCCCTAATGGGTGCAGTCAGACAGGATGCATGTTCCTATTGGGTGGTACTGCTCTGTTGTAACATAGCGGCAAGGACAAATGCAAAGCGTGTAGCTTTTCAAAGGCAGATTATGTAACTTTGGAGGCTGGGGTTGATGAGGCGGTATGACTGTGTTGCTTGTTTCTTTATTTGCATCAGTCTGTGCCTTCCATCATTCTGTGTCGTGAAAATTAAAGTGCTCCCACTATTGTAGATAATTTGGTTTGTTTCATGTATGCACAAAACACATGACTGTTGAGAATCCCTTTGTAAGTGATTTGGTGGAGAAAAAGGTGAGATCCATCATCTAGGTTGGCATGGACATTTAGGGTGATGACATCTTGTCCATAGCACTGGCGCGCAGAATGTTCATGGTGGCCATACATTCTTTCAGGCTTTGTCCCTTGTCCAAGGGCGGCTGATTGTGGGGTGTGTGTCTATGGGTGTGAGCATCTCGTTGTGCACTTGTGTCAATCTGGCATGCATATCAAGATGCAAGGAATCGGTTCATGAGGCAGTGTTGTCATATGAGCTGTCCTTGTCTCAAGAGGCAGTTGACTGTGACCAATCAGCCATGTCCATGCACATGTAGATCCCTGATGTGGATCCAGCTGGCGCCAAAATGCCATCAGGTAGTGATGCATGCATCCCCAGCCGCATGACAGCTGTCATGGAGTTCTGGAGGCTGGCTCGGGCACTCTGGCCTCTTTTTTGTAGCCTCTATATTTTTCTCGTCGGGCGAGACTTGGGCTGGATTTGCATGTTCTTGAATCTTGTATTGTCCGGCTTGAGATTCAGCACCCATAGGTTCAGACAGTTATGTATTCAGATGCCTATATACTGGGTTACATCCACAATATTGGTTTTGGAAATATGACCCATCCACGCGCATCACCGTAAACCGTGGCAGGTGCTGATGCTGTCGGCTTTTCACCTGTAATCTCTCTCTGCACATTGAAGCTATTGAAGCTTATGAGACTATGCACGAATCCCCTAGCCAAATCCTTGCTGTTCTTGTGTGCAACCGCGTCAACTGACTGTAATGCATCGTCACATCACCAATAAAAAGCTAGGAAGCTTTCAGCATTTTCTCATCCCCTCTCTCTCCAACTCCTCTCCTCCCCTTGCTAACCTCCCTCCACCTCCCTCCTCCAACTCTCCAACCAGGGAGAGAGGGGTTTGAATCTTGCCCCTAGCTGTGAAAAGTTACTATCAAAATACCCCCACTGCTAGGGTCATTTTTAATCCGCCCCTAGTTCTACTCAGAAAATCAATCATACCCCCATTCATTTTCAAATTAACATCGCTGACCTAAGTCAGAGATGTTAATTTCAAGTCCAAGCAATGAGCCCATATAGTACGATCAGACAGTAATCATGGAATGCATAAGGAAATGAAAGTGGAGATTTATTGATCATGCCTATTGTTTAAGATTGATCGGCGTTCCAAAGAGGACCCTTCATCACAACTTTAGGGACTGTTCTTAAATCAGCCGGAGACTGAAAACAACGACCACCTTGGCATTTCTCCTCCAAGGCCCTGCTTGGTATGATATGATTTTTCTGAAAGAAATACCCAAACACAGAATTTAGGGACTTGTATATATGAGGTAAGTAACATCTTTGGCGGCCTCCCATGTCGGGACCCGTTTTCTAGAACGTTGCTATCCAGCGCATTGACAAAGGGTTATGGGCCCACACTTCTGGTTTTAAGGCACGCTTCAAAGACCGTCTCTATGGTGCAGAGGTACTGCCGCCATTCGTGTATGCGAGGATCCCTGTTGGGGCTGTGGACGCGGTCCGGATCCCTGTTGGGGCTGTGGACGCGGTCCGGGTAGCCATGCAGATCTCCTTGGCTAGGAGTGCCGCGAGACCCCTGGATGCAGCGGGTCCCTTACTGCTCCAGGCGATACCCAGCCTGATTCTTCGGGTGCGGCCACAGCACGGGCGAGGCTCAGACGCGGATTGGGTCCAGCTCCTAGCGGCCCTGTTCCAGCGAGGGGAGTGGGAGGAGTTATGGAGGGAGGCGGTGGCCCACACACAGCCGGCGGGGCGACCCCCCCCGCCACGACACCTCCGACACAGGGAGGAAGAGGCGAGGGAGCAGCGGCTGCAGCGGGCGGTGACAAAATTTCGGAGAGGGAGCACATCCAACGCCTGTGCGGCCTTGGACAACTCAGTGCTAGCGCCCCCAGGACCAGAGGTGCTTGCGCATTTGCAGTCAAAGCACCCCGCAGCAGAGCAGCCGATTCCAGCATGGGTGAGGGAGGCGGCACGACCAACTCCGACAGGCAGTGGTGGGGGACGAGTAGCTGACACGACTACTGGCGTAGCTGCTCGCCGCCATTTGTAAGGGACAGCTACATCCTATGACACGGCGATTCCTGGCGGCGAGCAGACTCATCGCACTGGCCAAGCCCGATGGGGGGGTGCGGCCGATAGCGATGGGAGAGGCGATTTGGAGGCAGCGTTGGCTCCACTGCAGCAGGCGGTCGGGGTGCAGGCAGGGGGGGACACAGTGGTACACACGATTGCTGAGCAACTAGAGGCGCGTCCGGACTGGGGAGTCGTGAGCATTGACGTCCGGAATGCGTATAACTCGGTGGAGAGAGCAGCGATATTCGAGGCGGTGCGTGCACGGGGCTTCGAGCGGCTCATCCCTGCCTTGGCTCTCTTCTATGAGCTGCCCTCGGATCTGTACTACCAGGGGGGAGTACGACCGAGTGTGCTACGCTCGGAGAGAGGGGTGAGATAGGGTGACCCGATCAGCCCATTACTGTATGCGCTGGCGCAACAGCATGCACTGGAGGGAGCTCAAGCAGCGATGGGAGAGACGGGGCAGGTACTGGCGTACCCGGACGCCACATATCTGCTCGGGCCCGCCCGTGAGCTGGAGGTGGGATTTACAGCATTGCAGGAGGGGCTAGCGGCGGTCGGGATGGAGGTCCAGCCCCGCAAGTGCCAGCTGTTCCTGCCGGCGAGTGTGGAGCAGGTCCAAGCTGGCCTTGCGGGAGTATCTCGGGTGGTGGAGGGGATGATGGTCTTGGGGGCGTCGATGGGTACGGAGGAGTTCTGTAGAGGGCGACTTGATGGGGCGGTTCATGAGGTGGAGGAGGTGTTTGAGACTCTGGTGGATCTTCCAGACGCCCAGGCAGCATTCAGCATCCTGCGAGAGTGCGTGACGCAGCGGCTACAACACCTCACCAGACTCACGCCCCCGTCTGAGTGGTGGACAGCACGTCTGCGACGGTTCGACGAGCAAGTGGGGCAGTGTTTACGGCGGCTCTTGCGGATGGAGGGAGCTGCGTTCATGCGAGAGGGCCGGGCGGTGACGCATGCTGAGAGACAGGTGCAACTACCAGTGCGCATGGGTGGCCTCGGACTGACATCGGTGGCGCACTTAGCCCCGCTGTCATTTGTCTGCAGTCGCTTGCAAACGTGGCAGGAGGTGTGGAGTCTCCTATACATGCCAGGTCCAAGGGATCCGGGGGGGGGAGTGGAGCGAGAGCGAGGGGAGTGGCGGATGGGGACGTTTATAGAGCTCCGGGTGGCAGCGCTACAGGGGTACCCAGCGGCGTTTCAGAGGGAGGTGCCGGAGTTGGAGACGTGTAAGCAGGGCAATCCATGCCGCCTATTTCAGGATCTCTGCACTCGTGTGCATGAGTGGCGCCGGGAGGGGCTGAGGACATCAGTCACTGCTGACTTGGGGGAGGTAGAGGGGTGGCCACAGCTTCAGTGACTGACGGCGATTCAGGGGGGGCACAGTGGAGATTGGTTGTTGGCACACCCCAGATCCGTAACCGACCGATTTTACATGGCGTCGGAGGATTGGCGAGTGGCGTGCAGGTTCCGGCTGGGACTTCTGATTGCGCACCTACAGCATACACCGGTGTGCACATGCCCTGCCGGGGCACTGATCCGGCCGTGTGCCCCCAACATGCCCTCCGCTGCACATGGGGAGGAGCGCCGAGGGCACTCTATAATGCAGTGGTCCGGGAGCTGGCAGTAGTGATGCGGGAGAGCGGGATGGGGGGAGTGGTGGAGGAGCCGAGAGACATCTTACTGGAGGGGAGACCATGTTAGCTACTGAGCTAACCACCTCTGGCAGAGAAGCCGCGAAACCGAAAAGCTCATAAAGGTTTTTAGGCCTTCTTCCTTTGTTGACATGTGTCATGCACCCCAAACTTAATCAGGCATACACTTCACCTTCAAGAGTACTAACGCCTTAGCATTACATCTCAAGAAGAGCTCAAGTCGTCAATACGCAAGAGAGCATCAAGCAAGGGTTGATTGATCAGCATGCAAGACAAGTCCTTTTATAGCTGTCTGTCCAGTTCTAGAACTCAAAAGCACATTCCTGGGAAGTGGCCTGAACCAGCCATGCCACCAATAGACTTGCACTTTGGGCTTGACACATAAGCATCCTAGTGTCAAGGTGACAGACCAACCATGTAGCGTCCAAGAAGCTACGGACTTTCTTTCTTGGAAGCTTCCACAGCAAACAAGATATGCATGGGGCCAGGATCGACCTCATGACCTCTCACTTGGCCAAATCAACAAAATGGCCAAGGTAACCACTCACCCACATGGTGTACTCACAGGTCATATCTCACAAGAGACAGAGCATAGTTGAGTCACACTACAACGGATCTAGGGGTCATACCTCCACAAGGGGCAGAGCATTCCTGATCCGTCCTACAACACTGAACAAGGGGCAAAAACATTCAACAAATCTCTCCCTTGCACCTTGCGTCAGTGACCATCATCATTCGTCATCACTTGCGTTGACCATGCC
>SZWC01001496.1:137180-152620 GCA_023375785.1 Penium margaritaceum
GGAAAGGGGGGGGGGGGGGGGGGGGGGGGGGGGAGAGGCTGCTCCGGACCCTTCAGCTACAGAGACGTCCAGGGAAGAGATTGGCAGTAAGGTGGGCAATTTGGGAATGTTGGGTATATGGTGAGGTTGTCAGGAGAGGGAGGGGGGGAGGGCCAGGAGAGGAGGGACAGGAAGGGGCGGAGGGAGGGGAGGGGCGAGGAACAGGGACTAGCGTGGTTGGGGGGTGGAGAGGCTGCTCCGGGCCCATTAGCTACAACCACGCTAGATCATGCATGGGGAGAGGAGGGTGAGGTTGCGTGCAACATTGTCTGTGGAGGCGGAGGGGTGAGCCATGCACATGAGTGTGTGAGCGGAAAAGGGTATGGGTAAATGGGAGGGGGTTCGCGTGAGTATATGTGGGCGTGCGTGGGAGTGTGAGAAGGGATGAGTGTGTAGGAGGGTGATTGTGTGAGTATGTGTGTCTATGTGTGTACATATGTGTGTGTGTGTGTGTGTGTGTGTGTGTGTGCGTGGATGGGGGTACTTCTCTCTCTCTCTCTCTCTCTCTCTCTCTCTCCCNTCTCAGTCTCTCTCTCTATATCTCTTGCTCTCCTCCTTACTCTCTTCTTGTCTCTTTCCCTCTCTCTTTCCACTCTCCCTCTCTCTCTCTCTCACTCTCTCGCTATCCTCCTCTCTCTCTCTCTCTCTCTCTCTCTCTCTCTCTCTCTCTCTCTCTCTCTCTCTCTCTCTCGCTCCTTTCTCTCTCTCCCTGTTCTTCCTTTGCTCTCTTCCTATCTCTCTTATCTATCTTTTCTCCCACTATGTCTCTCAAAGTACCCCAAGAACCAATTTGGAGTTATTGCTGATCCTTTATGGCATTAATGTCAAGAAGCGTCCTATGGTCGACCCCCCTTCCCCCAAGGACCCTACACTATGCCATCATATCCTTATGTCACCATGTCACCATGTTACCATGCCATCATGTCACCACTTCACCCTGTCATCATGTCATCATGATGCAAATTCGCGAAGTCAACATTGCATCAAGTCACCATTTTCCTGTGAAGAGTAATGAAGTCTCGTGTCGAGATGTTATAGTGTGCAAGAATGTGAATAGCAAAAGTGCAGAAGTGCGGGGGAGGGAAGAGCAAGATTCGGGCCGCAATACAAATGATGTATCCAGCCACACAGTGCACACTGTCCACCTAGAAGATCTGACTTTCTCGTTGTGTGCGAGCATCTACTAAATCCTCCTGTGACCCGTTTCACCTTTCTTGGGTCCAAAGACAAACACAGATGTGCTCAACTGCTCCCTCCCCGCCCTCCCCACTCGGGCATCCCTGCAGATCAATGACACCTCCTCAAGGTGTGTACGTACGTTCAGGATACTAGTGAGCACTCTCTATCTCCATTCATCTACTTCCCAGGGAGGGTTCGACGGTGCTCGCAAAGGAAGCGCCCAAAGGCCATGGTAGTCGGCACTTGAAGTAGGGAGGGCGTTAGGTGGGTTTCAGAGAGAAGATGGACGTTCAGGCTGTTGACGCCCCTGCCCCAGGCCCACTGGCACAGGTTGCGTAAGCATTGCCACTGTTCGGGATGTGGCCCAGGGGAGGTGAGGATGATATTTGGGTCCTCGCGAAGACCTTTGAAGGAGGCTATCGAAGGGAGGATAGAGAGGTGGGCTTGTTTGACCTCAGCTAGGGAGAGGTATTTTAGTTCCCTGTACTTGGTTCGGACTGCAAACTCATCATGGATGGATGACTTGTGGGCACGATTGCAGTGGATGTAGATGTCGGTGCTGAATGAGGTGAGCATTGGATTGTTTGGGAGGTGGGGGAAAGTGAGAGTGGGATCTACTGCTTGTCACTTGAGGTCATCTATTGGGCCAAGGACGGATCCGCTTAGGGTGCTTGGAGCTCGTCCTTCACGCTTCAGAGGATGGAGGTGGAAGACAAACGGAGGATGGGAGGAGAAACGGTGCCATCGGGTTTGGGGATGGGAGAGGTAAGGATCTTGGTGATGTCTCCAGGTGTGTACCCTCTGGGCACCCTGCTGAAAATGATGCCCACGGTGTCAAATGTGTAGTCTGTCTCTGTCATGCCAGGATCAAGAGATGTCATGACAAGGATGGGTGTGGTCTGTCCTGGGATCTGTACGCATAGTGCTCCTTGCTTGCAGATTGTCTCAGCAATGTTGGCGGAGTCAAGAGTGAGGTCCCAGAAGTGGAGTTGTGTACCAGGGTTGCTTAGATGAAGGGAGGAGTCTCTGACCCACACGTTACGTGCGACGCCTGGGGGGAAACGGTTTTTCGTCAGCAAGGCGTTTTCTGGCCACCTCCTCAATCAGATGGGAGCTCCCGGCTGCATTTTTTGGAGCTGTGAGAAGCACCACTGCCCTCTTGATGTCAAAGGGGTTGGGAGGGGTTGTGATGACAGTTGGTGGAGGAAGATCTGTCGTCACACAGGGCAGTTGTGAGGGGGTGTGTGAGTTGGGGGTGCTGGTAGGGGGAGGGGCTAGGTATAAGGGTGCAGCTGCTCCTTGGATGGTGGAGGATGAGGCGGACGACCCATGGGAGTGAGGGAGTGTCGTCGGTGTGCTGTGGGGGCGCTGAGATTGTGCCTTCTTTGTCTCCTGCTCAGGCTGCTTCAGAAAGCCACGTTTGAGGCCAGAGGGATCCCTGCGCCGAGTAAGAGGGAGCAAAATAAGGCATGGTTTTCGGTAAGAGGATGTTGGGAGGGATTATCCTCAGGTGGTGGGATAAGAAGTGGGAATGTGTGGGTGTCGTTCAAGATTGTGCGTAGGGTGGTTTGCGACTTGCGCGTGCCTTGTTTGGATGGGTGAGAAATATGTGTGTTCAGGTGGGTACATGTGAGATGGAAGGCTTTCCACAACAAGGTTTCAACTGGAGTATTTGATCTCTCAAAATGGTGGTCACACCTGCGCTTCCAAATCAAGTGGAGCAGGAATAGCTGAAGGCATGTCCATAGTGTGTTCCGTTTTTTCCTCGGAGGTGCGCGAAACAGGAACATCCACTCAGGAGGGTTTCTTTTGTGAAATGCTCGCAGATAAGAATGTTGGGTGAAGCTCGTGATGCGGAGGATAGAGGGACATCGGAGAAAGCAGTGCATGTAGTCTTCACACCCCCCACAAAAACTGCAAATTGAGGTAGGTTCTCCAAGGATTAGAGCGAATCAAGTACCGACCTGAATGAATCACGTGGCGATGCACAAAAGTGTGTCATGTCCTTTCGCTAGAAACAAAGAGTTCAGTCAGATGGGTATGATTTTCTTCCAGGGGAGGCTATAGCCCACGGAGCCATGCCATTGGGTGAGACGAGAGGAGAGTGCAGAGGAGTGTAGTTTGGGACGAAGAAATTTTGTGGCTTTTTTTACCGATGGTTGTTCAGGAGGAGCACACAAAAGATTTGAAAGGGGCATGTGTGCCAAGTGTGCCTCACAAAGTATTGTTCTGACTGGAGTGCTTTCAGTGCAACTACTGGTGTGAGGTCACGGGTGGGGAGAGACCGTACTGTAAAGTGTTCGGAAGGTAAGTTGGATCCTCAGGTGTTCTGAAAGACAAGGACAGATGCAATATTGTCAAGAACGCTTTCGCATAGGAATACGATTGGTGGCCATTCATGAAAGTGGTAGCGCCCCTCAGTGTAGTACTTGTCCTCTTCGATCTCCCAATCACGAGTTTCACCACTGAATGTTGCCATCCAATCACGAGGGATGGAACGTTTTAAGGCATAGAGGCGTCGTCATTGGGTCACATTGGGGATTTGAGCGCGCAGCTCATTAGGAGTGCGAGCGCGCCATATGGGGTTTTTTTCCTCCATGAAGAAGGTGTCCAAGGTTAGGCTACGGAGAAAATTCTCCCCTGGTCATATTCCAAATGGGATATTCTCGTGCTTAAGGATGAAGCGGTTGGCGGCTGGGGGCTCAGATAGGAGGAAATGGGGATGGAGTGGTGGTGCCTTGACCTCGTAGTGCAACAAGTAGTAGGCTTTCAAGTACTCATGCCAACGACCGGGGAGGGTACAAGCTTCGAGTATGCGAGGATGTGCGGTGAGGAGTTGGAATGGGTTTTGTGTGTGTCCAGCTAGAAGTTGAAGAGCGGTTCCAATCCAAAGTGCCGGCGGATGTGTGGCGAGAGACATTGGCCAGAGGGCATGGTGTGAGACAATTCTTGTTGCTGGTAAGGTGAAACCACACCCTCCAGCATGTTTAGTGGTGCATATGTCCTTTTCCCTGATAAATCTAAGGGCCCGATGCTGACCGGGGGTTTTGACACCACTTATGAAGTTGAGGATAGTACGTATGATGTCTCTTAAATGCTTTGTAGGAGGGGGGGGGGACTAGGTTGGCATGGTAGAGAAAGGTAGGAATGATGAATTTGTGGGATACCATTGTGCGACTGTGAACGGGGAGGTGTTGGGCAGCCCAATGGGTTGTGAGAGAAAGGACCTTTGCGGCGAGTGGGTCCCAAGTTGCAGAGGGGTTAAGGATAGGGCCAACTTGAATGCCAAGCAGTCGTTCTTTGCTGGGATTCCAGTTTTATGTCACCGGCAGGGTGGGTTGAACAGTGTTCAAGGAACCAAGTCCAATGACTGTGGACTTGCCAGCGTGGACCTCGACAACAACCAACACCCGACACCCGCCATCCAATGATGATGCTCGGGGCTGCTTGTCTTTCAACGTTAGGGTGGGTTTGTTCACCTCCGCATAGGCTTGGTATCCTCTTAACCTGCACTACGTCCAGTTAAGGACAATGGGTTGCTTGTGCGACCGCGGAAATCGTACGTCCCGTGCCTGTCAAGCCGATGCTCGAGCCCTGCCATTGTACCTCCCGAGAAAACAAATCCAAACGTGGCAGGACTCTCTCACGCCACTAAATCTATGGAGCAACATCGCTTGCACTACACTCGCTTATTTTGGGAATCTAAACGAGAAATCTGACCCATGGTACAGGCTCTAACGCCTGCGTCAGCAGATTAACGTAGTGGATTATGTACGACCTTTCCGCAAAGGGCAAATATATCCGAACTGCATGGTTTGCGACTCGCCTAGACAATAAGTGACGGGCTCAAATCATGACCATGGTAGGTGCCTGTTTCGATAGCTGGTGCATAACAAATGTCGACTTTGGAATATCATATCCGTTTTATGCCTGGTACCAAGCCGCGGACATGCAAGGACCCGCTATTGTTAAAATCCAGTCTCGCACATACCACTCTGATGACTGAGTATTCAGCGTTGCTATTACCCTAGTGCCATCCAATTTCGTCTTTAAATAATCATTTTTCGTGGTGAATGTAAGGAACGGCAACAAGAGGAAGTTATTTTATTTGTTTTTGACAACAGTTATTTAATTGGTGTTAGTGTCACACCTCTCTTCATACTGTTGACAGCACACAAAGTGCTCAGATATTGATCTTTTTTGTTGCTTCTAAGAGATTTAAGCTGGCACTTAACATGAAAAAATGAAATGAAGAGAACATTTGGACCAGATTTCATTCGCTTTTATCTACCATTCATCATATAAAAGTATGGGTAAACTTTGTGAACACCATGAAAAATGTTTTTCCCGCTGAAGTTACGTGGCACTAGGGTATCTGGGAACCATTGTGTTTGTCCAAGAATATCAACGACATTTTGCGCAGACTCGGCCTCAATACACACGTTTCGATGAACAGAGCCCAAAGCTATTGCAACCGCAAGAAACATCGTGCAGGATGTTTCTCGCGGCTGCGATGCAAAATTCGAAAGGCTCGACGGCATCGTGCAGTTTCTGGCCGCCAGGGATCCTACTTGCAGGATCTGCGGTGGCGAGAAACTCATCATAACTTGCACGGTGACACAAAGCAAAAAACAGGGTGGGGAACGCCAATTGCCGACTCTCATTGGTCTTAGATGCGTGTAGAGCGTTTTTTTATCGTCAGGGTCTTTTCCAGTGCAACCTATTTTTCCCCACATGTGGTGACGTGTGCAAGAAACCCGTCGGCTTTGCTTCACAATACTCCACTCGTGATTTTACGACCATCAACATGATCCTTTTTGCCCTCACACGAAAATCCGATGGAAAGGCGCTCCCTAGGCTTCGAACCGGAGCAGTTTTTTACTATCCTCCCGTGTAGAAAGAGGCGGTTTGCGAAAGGGCAAGCGTAGACGAGCTGGTCTCAAAGAATTGCAACTCTGCCATTTTCTTTGCGATTGTCGAGAATCAATAAAGCGCGAAGTCTTACATCGATGAATTTATCTATGCCTCCGTGGCACAATTATTGTTGAATTTCATCGATTTTATAGTTCTAGAAATTGGTTTGCCATAGTTCTAGAACCATTTTTAAATAATCTCACTTACGACGCCTGTACTTAAAACCGACCGCATGGACGCCAATGATGGGGCTTATCGGGCTCCTCTTCGGACGCTCGAAATTCGGGCATTTGAATTCGAGAAGGAAAACTGCGGCTCGACCAACCTCGCCACGTGAAGGCACCCCCGAATCGTCCTTGCCTCAACCCCACGGCGCCTCGAGCAGCACTTTGGCTGTTCTTATCGCTCTACACTCGTGTCGAGCTCACAACTCCACCACCATGGACTCAACGTCGACTGCTTCCGCCCCTATGGACCCGCAGTCCTCCAGCCCCGCCGCCAACAACACCGATGGTGCTCCCAACCTCCTCATCGCGAGGCCAGCCCCACAGTTTGATGGCGCCGACCTCGTCAACGCACCTTTGCGTTGGCAACGTGCTGCACAACTGCCTGACGAGGATGGCCAAGCAGAGTACAACACCCACCCTTTCGTGGGTGGTGACCGCGAAGCTTATATCCGTGGCAAGCATGTGCCATGGGCTCCCGACCCATGGCGCTACGTTAATGCGGGCATCACGCCTCTCCCTCCCTACGAGCGTGCCGTTTGTGAGGCCCGCATGCACGGGCTTCCCTCCCCCCACCCGTCGGCATTCAGGGCTGTTCAACAGCAGCATTCATCATTCATGTCGTACGTACCTCCGCTGGGCCATGGCCCTTCCCCATCGTTCGCGCCGCTTCCATCCGCGTCGGCTCCCATGGCGACCGTACTTGGCGGCTTCCGCGTACCCGTTCCCGTGGCATCCTTCCCCGTGGTGGGGAGTCCTAGACGTCGGCGTGAAAATGAGCTCGGTGGATTGCTCTACTCCCGTCGAGTGCACGGGTGTTACAACCGCTCCTACCGTGGCGCCGAGCGTCGCACTGAGCGTGGCGCCGACCGGGGTGCCGAGCGAGGCGCCGAGTGGTTCAACGTTTTCAAGTGGCGGGCAAGCACGTTCGGCAACCACCATTGGTGGCACGCTTGAAAAGGACTTTTGGAATGGCGTCGAGCTTGTCAAGGCCACATTGGAGTTGGTGGCGGACATCCGTGGGAGTAGCGGGTGGCGTGGTCCACTACACGAGGCCATCGCCGACATGTTGTCCGCGTCTCCCGTTTTTGCCGGGCTGATGAAGGCCACACAGGTTGGGAGTAGGCTTGCTTCCATAGAGAAGGTTTGGAAGCTAGCTCATGGGTTGGTTGGTCAAAGTGGGGGAGGTTGTGCCGCAAGACAAGGGTCATTGAGTTTAGCAAGGACAAATGGAAGGACATTAAGAGGATGAATGTGGAGGAAGCCAAGCTTGAGGGTACGACACTCCCGTGGTTTGATTTGGCACCACGCTTGTTTGCTGCGGATAAGGCAACGGGGGACCACGTGGTGTCGAGTGCGGCCGTCGTCGTCATTGATGACGATGGCGATGATGTCAAGGATGATGTCCCAACCCACAAGTGCAAGAGGAAAGGGAAGCTTGAGAGGCAAATTGATGTGGTGGACATCATCATGCGTGCCGCATCCAAAATGGAGTGCATGATAAAGGACGAGACACCAAAGTCGGTCTATGGTTCGGCCGTTGAGCTGTTGTCGGCCGATAGCACCATCAACATCGACGATGCCATGATCATGTTGAAGCGTTTCAAGGCGGAACCGTTGGTGTGCGAGGACTATTTCTATTCCATTGGTCCACTACACAAGCGTGTGACAAATGAAGTGCTCGGCCGCATTCCACAACAGAATGTCGTGGGGGGAGGGGGTGGGACATGGGGTGGAGAGAGTACTGTGGCCGGTAGCCAAGTTGGCTCCGACCCTTCAAGGAATGACAATGGACCTTTGCATGCGGATGCCGAGTATTTGGATGAGCTTTGAGAAATGGAATTGTACTACTCTCATTCATCATTAACATAAGCGTTCCACATTGCACTTGCAATTTGCATCCTTGTTGCTCTCATTGCCGCATCACCCCCTCTACCACCACCAATGGGAGTTCTAAAAGGACGTACCCCGCCATTGTCATTGTCCTCCATCATGCTTGCCGTTAAGTGTGCGGCCACATCCTCGCGGATTTGAATGAGATTATGCATGATGAAACAAGACAAGAGGATGCATGCTTGGAACGTGACATTACACGCCGGTATTCCACGACAAATGCGTTGGCGGAGCTCGGTCACGATGGCAGTCCAAGACTGCATGGACATTCTGGTCACGTTGAAGAAGCGATCGGGATGGCCGCGCACGAGTTTGTGCAGCCACATGAAGCCGCCATAGGTGGAGTCCAGCATGGGCTGTCGAAGGAGCCGGTTGCACAAACGGGAGGTAATATCTTGGATAATTTCACACAGCACAGTGAGGAGGATTGCACGAAGTACGACGACGCGACGTATGATCGCGCGGCGAGCAAGGGCTCACCGACGGGTGTGATCCATGGCTTGCAGGTGAGTGGGTACGGGGTTGACACTCTGCAAAGTAGTCGTCGGCAATGCCACTTCGGGTGGCGAGTCGACGGCCAGGCCGTCGCATCTCAATCGCACCACTGAATTGCCAACCCCAACGGTCATGGGCTCGATCCTCCCAACGACATCATCCATCGTTCAAAAAATACACGTCATGGTGCGCTGTCCGACGACGACGGGGTAGATGGCGGCAAACCTCGGATCGTTGAAAACTTCAACCAATCATCGATGACCTCTACCGCCTTTTTTGAGGTCATTGATGATTCATTGTAACTATCCTCTACTGGCACAAAAAAATGATCAATAGATTTCAAGGGTTCCGGTTTGGGGCCCTAGACACGCCTCTCCGAACAACCAGGAAGCGCTACAGCAGCATACAGCTACGAATTCAAACGATAGGCAGTCTGCATCAAGAGGGGGGTTGAACTAGGCACCTCTTACAAATTTATCCTTCCGGCAAAATCTTTTCTCTTTCTTTTCCCCTGGTCATAACCGACTGAGGCGGGGGGGGGGGGAGGGGGGGCTACCTCAGCACCAAAACAAGCCCGGGGGTTGAACCCGGCTCCCCAAGGATACCACTAAGGAGGGAATGGATAGAGGTTCGGGTGATTCCACCAAAGGGTGAACACTGAGGAGAGTTGTAATCGGCAGCGGGATTCATTGATAAGGAAATCGCAGATCCCGAATGGTCGGAAGAAATCGGATTCAAAAGACTGGAGGCGGATCTTAGGTTTTTTGCCGCGGTTTGCTGTAAAGAGGGAGGAGATAAGCCAGATGTGTTGCTGTAGAGCAGCAGGAAATGTGGCTAACAGTTTGGGGTCGGTGAGAGGGAGGGTTGCACCCATCTTTCTTGCCAGATGAGGTGAAATAGTGTAGCTCGAATAACAAACCAAGCGGCGTTGTATGTGATCGGTTGAAAGGGCTTGAGGAGGAGGTTGATGGGTTCTGATGGGAGATTGGGAAAGAAGTGTTGGTGCAAGCAGCGAAGGCGTTCGGTTAGTCTGTGTAACCGAGGGCATAGCAGGAAACAATGTTCAATTAACTCGTCATTTCTGCAATACGGGAAGCATCCACATTGATCGGTGTTCATGAAGCGCGCACGATTGGCTACGGGTATGGATCGGAAAAGGATGTTAGTCATGGTGTTCCTCATGCACAACTCAAGGGGGAGGTGTGCAAATTTCCTGCGGAGGGAGGGCCAGTGGAAGTTCTTATGTAGGTGCTTTTCCTGCCAGTTTTCTTCATCGGATGGGGTAAGAGCACTGGGTGTTAGGAGGCAAGAGTAGACTTTGAGGAGGGCCGGCGAGGTAGGGGGGAAGCGGGACGATGGGACCAGTGGCCGTGCAGGAAGGCCTGTAACTAATTTTATCTCGGAGACAAATACTGGAAAGAGGGTTTTACACTGGATCATGTGAGGGCGTGCCCAAGGATGCATGTGGAGCTCAAGGGTGGGGAGGGCAAGAAAGGCCCGGTGGGAGGACAGGGAGTCTGGAGGGAGGTGGAATACCATTGAAATGGGAAGCGCAGTGAGGTCCTGGATAGTGAAGAAGGTAGTGAAGCTTAGGGACTTGGGGATTGTTGCACCAGCGTGAAGGATTCAAACCCAGGAGAGAGGGAGGGATTCAAGGACATCCTGGAGTATGCGTTGCCGTGCTTGAGAGAAGGAGCGTAGAGGTTGGGAAAAAAAGGTTGCCTTGTGTGATTTGTTCAGTCAGAAGCCAGCGTTCGGAGGGTGGGATTCCAATGGAACGGAAGGTTGTTTGAAAATGAAGTGGTTGTATGCAACATACTCTTGAGAGAGTTCTTCAAAGAGGAGGCACGGTGGGGGGATGTGCGGAGTGTTGGAGTAATGCTCCTCACCATGGCAGGAGTGACTCCAAAAAGGAACACCAAAAAGACAAGCCTCAGTGGCTTAGTGGTTAATGGTGTCCACCTCTAGAGGCAGGGGCTCGGGTTCAAGTCCCACAAGATGAAATTATGCCCTGCCTCAAGGGAGGTGGAAAAGAGATGCCAGGAAGCTAGATCAACCTCTAGAGTTCCTCTTTAAGTTTCTAGAAGGCCAGGTGAGGGTCCAAGAAGGTGGCACACCTTCTAGAAGGGGTGACTTGTCCTACAAGGCATCTAGAGGTGTCTTGGTCTTCTGGACACCTTCCCTCCTACTAGAAGCAAGCTGAGGAATCTAGGAAGGGGCAGAAGCTTCTAGAGGAGGGAAGGGATGCCTTCCTAGGTGGGAAAAGGACAGCCTACCAAGGAGCACTCTAGAAGCCATAGAATCTGCTAGGNTAAGTTTCTAGAAGGCCAGGTGAGGGTCCAGGAAGGTGGCACATCTTCTAGAAGGGGTGACTTATCCTACAAGGCATCTAGAGGTGTCTTGGTCTTCTGGACACCTTCCCTCCTACTAGAAGCAAGCTGAGGAATCTAGGAAGGGGCAGAAGCTTCTAGAGGAGGGAAGGGATGCCTTCCTATGTGGGAAAAGGACAGCCTACCAAGGGCCACTCTAGGAGCCATAGAATCTGTTAGGAAGCTTCAAATCTGGCATGCTTTGGTGTTCTGGAAAGCTTAGATGAGTGGCTATAAAATGCCACTGCTTGTGAGCCTTTATAAAGTGTTCATTCCCAGTCAATTGAGGCGAAAAACAGTTGCCACACTCTCTGACTAGTTTTCTGCCATCCTTGGAACCAGTTGCCTCCACATTTTCAGTCTCTCCAAAAAACAGTTGGTGGTGTGAACCAGCCACTGCGAGGGACCCTCCAGGGTGCACACTCACCCTCAGGCCAACAAAGGGTTATGGGCCCATGCCTCTAAGGGGTTCAAAGCCAGCTTGATTTCATGCTTCCAACATCAAGACATGGCAACCAGCGAGCAAGAGAGCAGCCGCGCTGTCCTTAAGTTTGATGGGACAGGCTTTGCCTTGTGGAGGTGGCAATTTGAGGTCTTCCTCGACGACAAGGGATTGCTTGAGCTCATAAAAGGTGATGAGACTGCAACGGCTGAGGTGAAGGAGGCATACAAGAAGCACAACAAAAAAGGCGTTGGCGCTCCTTGTGTCCGCGCTATGCCCACCACAACTTGGGCACATCCAAGGATGCACCCTGGGCGCAGACGCATGGTCAAAACTTTGCTCCATCTACCAGTCAAGCAACCTTGCCAATCAGCTCTTTATCTTCAAACGACTCGTCACCCTCTGAGCCAACGAAGGCGACAACATCATGGAGATCATGCAGCAGATTGAGTCACTCACAGCGGAGTGCGTGGCCACTGGTTGGGAGGTCCACTCTCAGTTGCAAGCTATGATACTCCTTATGGCCTTGCCAGACAGTTGGAGTCCTATGATCACAGTCCTTGGTGGCTGGCCTTCCGACAAGCTGAAGTACCCAAAGGTTGCTGAGTACGTGCGCAATGAGTGGATGCGATGTGGCGGTCGAGAGAGTGCAGCGGTATCAAGTTCAGCTTACACAGTTCATCCTCAAAGTAGAGGCCGAGGCAACAAGTGGAAGGGTGCCAAACAGGGCACCAAGAAGGGTGACAAGAAGGAGGAGTGCTTCAACTGCGGCAAGGAGGGCCACTACGCGCGCAATTGTCCCAAGAAGAAAACAGATCGGTCACAGTAGGGCGGGAAGAATGATGAGCACGCTCTTATGGCGTACAACTCCACCAACTTAAAGGATCCGGGAGTTGCCGTCATCTACTCTGGATCAGGCCGCCACACGCAATGCAACAGGGCGGCATTTGTCACCTACGGCGCCTCGGAGAGACTCATGACGGTGGCCAATGGAAAAACAGAGGTGGCCGCCGGTGAGGGTAACGTCCGCATTGAGTCAATTGTGGATGGCAAACCTGTCACGAGCACAATCTACGATGTGCTGCATATGCCCAACTTTGGGGCAAACCTGCTCTCCGTCAGCCGCCTTACCGACAAGGGACTTGAGGTGCTCTTCACAAAGAAGGAGGCTGTCATCCGCAAAGAGGGCAAAGGTGAGGTGATTGCGCGTGCCAAGAGGGAGGACGACTTGTATCTGCTACACGCAAAGATCCTCAGCAGCCGGGTGGGGTCCAACGCCGCCAATCTTGCAACGAAGGATGGAGGAGACCTGGACCTATGGCACCGCCAACTCTGCCACATTTCTCCATCGAGAGTGAAGGAGATGGCTAAGAGGGAAGTGGTGCGGGGTCTCCAAATCAGCGGCCTTGATGGAACCAAGGAGATTCTGTGTGAGCCATGCATCATTGGCAAATCAACTCGGTAGCCGTTTGTCGCCAAGGGGACGCGTGCATCGGCAAAACTAGCCGTGGTACACATAGATGTGTGTGGACTGCTTGAGAGCTCCATCGGCGGAGCTCGCTACTTCCTCACCTTCATCGATGACCACAGCCGGAAACTCTACCTCTACCCAATGAAGCGGAAGAGTGAGGTCCTTGCGTGCATGCAGGAGTTTGTGGCTGATGTGGAGCGGCAAACAGAGTTGAAGGTGAAGGAATTTTGGAGTGACAATGGCGGTGAATATGCGAGGTGCCTTGGGTGGATGAAGAGCAAGGGGATTGAGTGGCAGAAAACAACTCCACACTCCCCACATTAGAATGGCATTGCAGAGAGAGCGAATCGCACAATCCTTAACATGGTGCGATCCATGTTGAGCGACGCCGGCCTTACACAAGGGTATTAGGCGGAGGCGGAAAGGACAGCAGCGTATACCGTGAATCTCATGCCGACCAAGCCGCTGAAGGACAAGGAGAGCAAGGCGTGGAAGACGCCACAAGAGGTGTGGAGTGGGAGGAAGCCGGCGGTGGGTCACCTCCGTACGTTTGGTTGTGTTGCACATGTAATGGTGCAGGCACGTGAGGGACGGAGCAAGCTGGACCCGCGTACCCGCCGGTGTTTTTTCCTTGGATATGAGAGCGGAAGCAAGGCGTATCGGCTCTTTGATCCAAGGAGGCAGCAGATTGTGCGGAGTCGCGTCGTCATGTTCGACGAGAAAAACCGTTGGACAGACAAGGAGGCAGGTCTCTCCAAGAGGGAGGAGTGGATGCCACTCCTTGAGGGGGAGACGTCGGAGGACGTGAATGAGGGTGACGTCCTCGCAGCACCACCAGCCGGAGAGGATCGCCCGAGCGATGGGCGACCGGCAGAATTTGTTCCGGCCAGTTCGGATGAAGAATCCGAAGCACCGGAGATGGACGAGGAGGCGAGGAGTCGACCGATGTCTCCAAGGTCTCCAAGAGAGGGGGAGCAGGCGCTTGGAGAGGATGGCGCCGAAAGGGGACAGCAACAACAACAACCGCCTCAAGAGCCTCGCACGAGCAACCGTGTGCGAAGAAGTGTTAAAAAGTGCCCCTGCCATGGATGCCGTTTGCCATTTTCCTGGTTAGACCACGAGAGAGTGATTGGATGTCTGATCTGATTACAGATTTGGACCCCTTGCATTTGGCCATGCAGTTTCAAGCTTTCAGTTGCTCAATTTGGTTGAAAATTCAGAAAGATAGCCCCATCCGAAGTTCGGGTGGTAGGTGGGTGGAATCTGGGTTCCGTCATTGGTGACGGGTCAATTCCACCACCAGTGATCCAAGTTCGACTTCAATATGCTCCAAGGGCACATGGGCCATGAACAAAAGGGATGTGGATGGTCTTCTGGACCAGGGCGAGCCTCCCCCCACGTTGGGATGACAGGAAGGGCGCTTCTACAGGCCACCGTCGAAGCGCCTCCCGTCATTCCCGTTCGTGGGTATGGTGGGCGGCTCGGCTCCACCATGGCTTACTCTAACGGCCGTAGCAGGGGCTGTACTGCTCCGTTTTGGGCGTGCTTGGATGCGTTGGAAAGCTTGGATAACAGGCTATAAGAATCTGATGTAATCTCACCAAAAACAATTAACCATTGATGATTCCCAGCCTTTCTCCGTTTCCGCAATCTGTATTCTGCCAGAATTCTGCTCCCTTGGTGTTGTGGCGACCCAAAGCACACACCTCCCTTGGAAGTTTCTTTGCACTAAGCAGCCGTGGATACTTAGGCAGTTCAGGCCACGCCAGGATAGCATTCCTGACAAAGGGTTATGGGCCCACGGCCCTGACCTGCCTACCAAGACGTTCACGGCTTCCGCAAACGCACGGGAGTGTCGCCCCCGGCGACCTCGCCGTCGCACGTTGAGACTGTCCATTGCAGAAGTTCAACATGGCGCAGAAGATAGAGTCCTCGCCCATCCAAAAGTACATGGGTGGCCCAGGCTTTGGGCTGTGGCAGTGGCATTTTGAGATCTACCTCGCGCACAAGGGACTGCTGGAGCTCATGAAGGGAACGGAGGTTCAAGATGCGAGCGCAACGAACGAGGAGAAGACGGCCTTCGCGAGAAAGAACACGGAGGCACTAATGCTCCTATTATTGGCGCTGCATGAATCTCAGTGGGGCTATATCCATGGCTGCAAGCTGGCAGCCGACGCGTGGAAGAAGCTCTGCTCTATCCACCAATCAACATCCCTAGCCAACAAGATCTTCGCAATGAAGCAACACTTGACGGCGAGGATCGAGGAGGGTGAGGACGTCATTTCTGCCATGCAACAGATCGAGTCTCTTGCCTCACAATGCAATGATGTGGGGTGGAAGATTGACACAAAGATGCAGGCAATGGCGCTCCTCATGGCTCTACCCGATAGTTGGGGTCCTCTCATCACCGTGCT
>SZWC01001496.1:164617-196850 GCA_023375785.1 Penium margaritaceum
GGGGGGGGGGGGACGGGGAGACGCGGGGTGTGGGTGGAGATGTCATCCGTCCCCTAATTGCAACAGATGCCAGTAGGAGGCTAAAGAGAGCGTGGGGGGAGAGATAGGTGGGCAGGGGGGAGGGAGTTTAGGGCTACATACGTTTCCGCAAAATCACCACCGACAGCGACATCACCCACCAAAAACTCTGTTTCTACTACAAAAACAGCCTCAAACGAGATATTTGGCGAGCAATCACCATATTTAAATTCCAAGACAACCTTTGGTGAATGGACAAAGCCAAACGCATTGAAATCACCTGTTAAAATGCTCGAATGAAGGAATCCAACTGATGAAAACCCCAAGGCCACAACTATTATTGTGGCGAAGGAAAGTCACAATCGGCAGAAACCTTGTTCTGATGGAGATTGACACCCTCCATCAATGCGATCAATGGCTCTGCTGCACTTGTAGGAAGCTGGGTCATATCTCATGCGACTGTCGAAAGTGGTAACAACAGGCCAAAAAGGGAGGGAAGTCCCACAAAAGAGTGAGGAGTTGGGGAACGGAAAGGACAGGAGTAGATAACAAGGCTTCAGTCCGGTCAAAAAAAATGCATCGACTTATCGCCCATCTGAGCGGCTCACATGACCGTAGACGAGGGTTTCTGAGATTGCAAAGTTCAACGAGGGGTACGAGGACGACCAACCGACGATACTACCACGGGTACAAACGAGGAGTTGTTGAAGTCACAGAATGATACTAACACTGTTGGATAGAGGAGGTTCTAATAACTTTGTCGATAAGAACATGGTTCAGAAGCTGGATTTGCAGACAGAATCAGGAGCGTTTGAAGGAAAAATCGTCAACAAAAGAGTGCAGATTTGTTCACTTTGTGAACCCCTTTGACTGAAATTCACAGATCTATACGACGTAAGAGTCTGGAGGAATCGCCCAATGACCGACCGGAAAATTATCCTCGGTTACGATTTCCTGCACCGGCACAATCCGCAAGTGAACTGGAGCAGCAGATCAGTCCATGTCAGCATTAACGGCAAAAAACGACATCTGTTTTTGGCCGAGCGACCCACGACGTAGTGGTAGTTACGGAAAGCAGCAGAGGTGGAAGCAGTAGAGGAAGTTGCGGTATCCACAAAACGTCGGCTGATATCTTAGATGTGGCCAAGAGGTATCTGTGATGCACAGCTCAAGCGTGGCTAGTCCACGTGGAGACTGGGAAAGCGGAAGAAATCACAGTTGCCAAGGCGACCACATCTGCCTCGACACCTAAAAAGTTTGCAGCCGTTCCAGAGGAGTTTACAACACTTGTTGAGAAGTTTGAAGGGGTCTTTCCCGACAAACTGCCCCGAGAATCACCTCCGAAGCAAAATGTCGACCACCAGATAGACCTGGATCAAGTAGTAGATCAACGGTGAAGGGGACCTGTCGTATGAGTGACCACGTGATCACTGAACTCAAGAAGCAGCTGGACGAGATGCTCGGTCAGGGGTTTATCAAGCCTTCCACATCACCCGACACGGCACCTGCACTTTTTGTGAAGAAGAAAGCTAAGGAGATTTGGATGTGCATGGACTACCGAGCGTTAAAAACCATCACCATCAAGAACCCCTACCCTCCTTCGTGAGCAGACGAGCATTTTGACCAACTCCGTGGCGCCCGAATTTTCAGCAGAATCGACCTACGCAGCGGCTATCATGAGATCCACTTATCTGATAAGGACATTGGGAAGACATCTTGCACGAGAGACGGGCACTTGGAGTTTACGGTCATGCCGTTTGGGCTCACCAACATCCCCGCAACATTTATGACATCGATGAACAACATTTTTTCCCGTACCCGATGACTTCGTCGATGTGTATCTTGACAACATCCTGGTGTACAACCACATCCCGGAGGAGCATAATGAACACCTCCAAGGTCTCAATATCTTCCAAAAAGAGAAGTTCTTTTTAAAACTCTCAATTTTTGACTTCCATTGCCGTTTGATCGATTTTCTGGGCCACATCATCAACGGCGGACGGATCACCATGGACTCAAAACGGTGGAGGCTAGAGCTGAATGGCCGACGTCTACCAACGTCCGGGACGTCCAAGTATTCTTGGGATTCTACAACTACTACCGTTGATTTGTGAAGGACTACGCACGAGTGTCAGCGCCTCTCTCCCAAATCACTCGTAAAACCTCCGAGTGGAATTGGGGAGGTAGTGAACAAGAAGCCTTCAACTCTTTGGGAAAGGATATGATCTCGGCGTCACCCCTACAATTGGCAGATCCAACGGCAGACTACATCATGGCCACCGAGCCATTCTCCTCCAAGACAACAGCGGTGGAGAACAACCAGTCGCGTACATGTCGCAGAAAATGTGCGGGCTGGAACTCAACTACGTAGTACACGAGAAGGAAATGCTTGCAGTCATGCACGTGTTCAATGTATGGCGGTGCTACATTGAATGCCAATGATGCATCGTCTACACCAAAAACCACGTCCTGAAATATCTCAAGACAATCAAATCATTGAAAACCTCAATGGATGGAGTTCCTCGAGTACAACTTGG
The DNA here is from genome assembly GCA_023375785.1 of Penium margaritaceum. Classification (NCBI taxonomy): domain Eukaryota; kingdom Viridiplantae; phylum Streptophyta; class Zygnematophyceae; order Desmidiales; family Peniaceae; genus Penium; species Penium margaritaceum. The sequence continues at coordinate 167,173 of SZWC01001496.1, forward strand.
ACTATGACATCAAGTACCATCCTGGAAATACAAAACCAGCGGACGCACTAAATCGACGACCAGATCTGATGGCCAAGAGCAGCACGCTACTCGTCGAACAAGACCCGCGCCTCACAAGGCTGTTCGTGAAGGGTTACGAGGAGCTCGGTGGACATGAAACATCCAAATCATGGTTCAACGCCCCCTACTGACGACGTCGATTCACTCGCCAAGTTGTCGTTCCACCAAACACGGAGCTATAGAGATTGCTATTGGAGGGATTCCACGACGTAGGTCCAGGTAGATACTTTGGCAAGGACAAGACGCTTAAGAAGCTGGTGAAGTACTACCGGTGGGAAAAAATGCAAATCGACGTGGCAACCTTCTATCCCTTGTGCGACATCTGTTAGTGGCAGAATCTTGTCATATGAGACCACCCGGTCTACTCCAACCACTCCTTGTTCTGACGTAGCCATGGGTTGACATCGGCATGGATTACATGACGGAATCACCCACCACTCCTAAGGGCTACAACGTTATCCTCGTGGTGGTGGACATGTTTTCAAATATTTCACATTTCATCTCGACGACGACCACCGTCATCGCATAGGAAACAGTGCAACTGTTCGTAAACCCAATGCACGACGTGCCACGTACCATCATCAGCAATAGAGACGGCCGCTTCACTAGTTATTTTTGTCATAAAGATGACTCTAACAAGGTCCTCTCCTATGTTAACACCCCTTGGATAGTCCGAGCTCTTGATACAGGTTTAAAATGTGCGTAAAACCTCCTCGACAACAGCTGGTCGGTCAGGACCGTTTGTGCAGAGTCGAGGCGCCATAATGAGAGCGACCACGTCGACATGCGTACGGCTTGTGGAAAGAAGCCATTGATGCCTATGTTTATTCTGTTCTAGCGTATATACGGTGGATGTTCGTTCCCTCCTGCACTGAACCCAAACCGTTTTAATCATCCTGTCGGGAACATCAAACTCCGAGAACAAGACTTAGTGAAATCCAAACCCTGATGGTTGGGACCATTTGAGATCGATCGAATGCAAATCCCCATCGTCGCGCGCCTTTGCCTACCTGTCAGCATGGCAATCCAACCTGTCTTCCACATCAGCAACCTCAAGCACTACCGGGACCCAAGCGAGAACTTCCCAGGCCCAAACGTTTCACCTCCACCTCTTATTCACGTGGACGGGGATACCGAGTACGAGACTGAAGACATCCTCAAAAATTGACACCGTGGAAAAATGACTGAGCATTTGATCAATTGGCACGGCTACGATGTTGCGTACAACAGCTAGGAGTCCTACAACAACCTCCCAGACGTCGATAATCTGATTGAAGGCTAATACTGCTAACATGGGCCTACGTTTGCTAGCGCGCCGGGTTGCCGCGGCTAAAACGGGGTTAAGTGTTACGTCCCTGACGTACACGAGTCCTTCAACTTTACAAATAGGTACTACATGTGTGGCCCACCACGCATCGACCTCATGCTTTTCATGCTGCTCAGTTGGGGGTATTTTGGCCAACTGCCCCGACCTCATTGTGATTCTTGTCATTGTTTATATGCGCTCGACTCACTCAACACTTGTCATCAAAGTACACTTACTACTAATACAAATAATCCATTTGTCCCAAATCCTCAAACCGTCCTTTGCTCCGCACCTCATCCCTGTGAACCACCTACGTTCCGCTCGGCGTAACATGGAGGACGAGTCTAGTGTGGAGGTATCCAAATCAACCCTTAGGAAGCGTGTTATTTTTGCACGTTGCACAAGACTGCATCTTTCAGCTAAACAAAAAAACTAGAAAATTGCACACAGGGCAACGGAGAATTCTGGTGGATGGTTGTGTGAGGAAGACCTCAGGCAAATGACACCAGACGACCACACAAGGCCACCGAGGGTCGCAACGTCCTGCCACCGTCAACGTATTTACGAGTACAACCAAAATGACCCTTACTCTATTGCGACTTTCAGCAACCACATCGTTTTGGCATCCCCAGCATGTGAAATGGTTGTGTTTGGAGTTTTCGAAACTGTTTCTAGTAGGGGGTATCAACACAATTCTCCATTTTACAAGGAGACTAGTATCCTTGTATAATGGACTAGTGCTCTTGTACCTGCGTGACTGATAAACTGTAGGTACAGTATCCAAAAATTGTTTGTATCACATATCCGGCACAAAAACGCGATATATGTGTTACACCGAGCAGAACAATGATGGTTCACATGGATGATGTAACACGGTGACTTGGTCGTGGTACAAAATTGGTCTCTACCCCTTGGGTAGAACCAAGCATAAAGTACCAATTGGGTATTTATGCACTTGATTAGGTTATCTCGGATAAGCCAGGCACTATCTAAGATATAAATATGTGCCAAGTTGGGTAGCTGTTTGTCAGGATTTCCCCTTTTGCTGGTTGGTTTGTTGTTAGTTGTAGAGAAACAGGATGGACCGTCCAGCTCCATCCGATGACATCAGCAGAGTAGGAAATATCCTGCACTATCCTGTCATAGGTTGGTCGATGGGTCGTGCTCCAGCACAAACCCCACGGAATTTTACCCGCAGGTTGGGCCAACGAGGCCAGCCAACCATTCCGAGGGCTTCTATCTACTCATCAACCCATGTACGATGTCAGTTTGTTACGATAAACTCAGAGCTAATGATCCTTCGGCGACCAAGGACTTCTGCTGTTTACTCGACTCAGCCATGTCAACTGACGGGCAGACAGTTGACATTTGGCACGCGGAGTGGTGTCCGGCTCACACCTGAGCACCGGACAACTTTGTTTGTACCACGATGGTCAACAAAGTCATCCAACGCAACAGGATCGTGCGAACTTGACGGAGCCAGTCGCGACTTCAAAGCCTGGCCGACAAGTAGTTGGACACCATGGCATGGGAGCTACGGAGGTGCGCCTTGCTGACGCTTCCTACTCCTACATCAGAACCAGCCAGAAGCAGAGAGTACAAGCACCCCCACGCGGCTTTCCTGTGATGAGGCAGACACGGGAGCATGAGAGTGCAAAAACGGAAAGATCCATTTTTGCCATCTCTCGGAGCGTGCCATCCTGACGGAGCACGCCGCCTCCGTGGCGCTTTGCACAGCTGCACCAGCCCAAAAGCTGAGGCATCGCAGCAACTCTGGGCAGCACAACAACTACCAAATGCTACAGACGTGCAGGTCTGGGGTGCAGAAACAAAACATTCTGTTTCTGCACGACCATGTCCATCACCATGACAGCCATGTTAGAGTGGCCAACAGCGGCCACGGGCCCCTCTTGCGTGGCCAACAGTGGCACATGTCCTGCTGCCACTGCCAGGAGCGGCTGGGCCCTGCTGGCACGGCCATCAGTGGCACACACTTTGCTGGCGCGGTCAGCAGTGGAACACGTCCTGCTGGTGCTGCCATCAGCTGCACATGCCCTACTTGCGCAACCAGCGACACATGCCTAGGCCCGCATGACACGTAGCGGCTGAGGGCCCTGCAGGCACGGCCAGCAGTGGCACCTGATTTGCGGGCATGGCCAGCAGTGACTGGGCCCTACTGGCACTGCAAGCAGCGGCATACGCCCTACTGGCACTGCCAGTAACGACTATTGGGCCTGCTGGCACCGCCAGCAGCTTCATATGCCTCGTTGCGCTGCTAGCAGTGGCTTCGACCTGCTGGTATCGCCAGGAGCGGCATACCCCCTGCTGACACTGGCAACGGCGGTTGTGGACCCTGCTGGCACCACCAGCAGCGTCATATGCCCTGCTGGCGCCGCCAATAGTGACTGGGCTCTGCTGGCATTGCCAGCAGCGGCATACGTCCTGGTGGCACTGCGAGTAGCGGATGTGGGCCATGCTGGCATCGCCAGCAACCGCATATGCCCTGCTAGCATTGCCAGAAGTGGATGGGCCTTGCTGGCACTGTCAACAGCGGAATACGTCCTGCTAACGTCGCCAGAAATGGCTGGGCTCTGCTGGTGCCGCCAGCAGCAGCATACGCCCTGCTAGTGGTGCCAGCAGCAACTGTAGACCCTGCTCCCACGGCCAGTAGCGGCATACGCCTTGCTGGTACCGCCAGTAGTGGCTAGGCCCTGTTGGCACCACATGTAGCGGCATACGCCCTGCTGGCGCTGCCAGTAATGATTGTGGACCCTGTTGGCATTGCCAGCAACGGCATACGTCCTGCCGGTGTCGCAAGCAGCGACTGGGCCCCTCTGGCTCCACCAGTAGCGGCATAAATCGTGCTGGCATCGCCAACAGTGGTTGGGCCTTGTTCGCTCCGCAAACATTGGCATTCACCCTGCATTGCTAAAAGTGACTATGGACCTTGCTAGCACCACTAGCAGAGGCATACGCTCTACTGGCACCGCCAGTAGTGGAAAAGGCTCTACTGGCTTTGTGAGCATGTGCACACCTCCTGCCGATATTTCTATAGGTGACGAGGCCATGCTCGAATCGCTAGCAGTGGCACACACCTTGCTGACGTTGCTAGCAGTGACAGAGACTCTGTTGGCATCGCTAGCAGGAGAAGAGGCCTTGTTGGCACTGCCAGCAATGGCAAATGCCATACTGACACCGCAGTGCGGCAGAGTTCCTACTTGGGTTGCCACCACCAGCATACACCTTGTAAGTCATGCCAGTAGTGGGAGGAGCTGTGGCAGAATCCCAAGTTGAAGAACACGCCTTGTTGATGATGCCAGCAACAGCGGAAGCTATGCTAGTACGGCACACGTCCTTATGGTGTGGCCAACCATGTCAAAAACTACGCTAGAGTAAAACTAGCATAAAGAATAAAAACCAAAAAAACCTTGAGGGTATGTATGTCCCCCCTGTCCCGCTTGTCACCGGCTAGTGGAGATTCCATTCTGGCTGCAAGCCATTAAAGAATGCTTGTCTAGGTCAGTCCAGTGCACGCACCATCGGCAGCACACCAGCAGAAGAGGCCTTGCTGACAGCCGGCCATAGTGTGCGAGGGCGTGTTAAGCCCGACTCACCGTCCCCTGCATCAAGCTGGACTGCCTAATGTTGGCTTGGAATACGGGCTTGTCCAGGAATAGTCACTCTCAAGAACAAGTTGAGCCTTACTTACTTGCTCAGTAGCAATGTAAGTTACGCTGGTCCTTTTATCAGCACCACAATCCATGATGCCTTGTCCACGCTGCTGGTTTCACGAGCAGTTATGTGATCTTGGTGAGCTTGTCCAGTGGGCCTAGCTTGCTGAATAAGAGCATGGGCTTTGCCGATAGTGCAAATGCTTTGAAACGACTCACAACTACCAAAGCTTGGCAGGTGGACTGCTGACCTCCATCACCAGATGAGGTCCAGCGTTCCTCATAACCGGCAGGCCCAAAGAGTGTTCCACGAATAGGTTCTCCATCAGATGGTAGTTGCGGTATACAAGAACCGGGTTCCTATTGGATTGTGGCCCATGAGGCCCTGGTTTTATCTTAAGAGAGGCACCGGTACCCAAAAAGTGGCAAATTCAAGTCTCACCTTTTCTCGAGTTCCAGCTACAACACCTTGTGCGGTTGAGGCCCTACAAGGAACTTGCTCAGCTGTGTACTTAGTGGATGAACGAGTGTAGTAACAGCTCTACAGCAACCATTGCAGAACACAGCAACCATAGAAGAACACTACTGATAAAACGGCAGTTGAAGGTCTACTTTTGAAAGCACCTTAAATCCCATCCCTTCATCCTGATAAACTCAGTTAGTGACCACGAGTCAGGAACAACACCAGAACAGCAGGTTTGAGAGGAATCTATGGTATCTCAACACTGACGAAGAGTGCTCAAGCGGTGGGCTACATGAGGAAAAGGGGCAACTGGGGATAGTAATAATGCTGAGAATGCTCTAGCTGTTGCAAAGTGGCGTTTCCAGTTGAGTCAGCCAGAAGGTCCAATAGTCACAAATCCTGTCCATGAATAGGCAATTGCTCACTGATGTCTAGCGACCGATGTAGGTCGTAAACCTGGCGCAACGTGACTCGCACATAGCTGGTCACGCCACAACATCCAAAGGATTGATTCTCTAGATATTGTGGGTGACGTCATAAGGTACAAAGTCAGGGTCAAAACCCTAGACGTCTCTTACATTGGAGATCCTGGTGACTCATAAAAGTGGTGACTCCTTGTAATCCCACCTATCCACCCATAGTGCCTCACAATTAGATACTAATGGTTGACTCATGCATCAAGCATCCCCGAGGTATGCATTCGTTATGTGAAGCGTATGTGCTGACACAGGCCTCACGAAGTATCCAGTACAACATCAAAGCGATCTCAACAAATGTGTCTGAGTCGCATCATATCATTGTCAGAGCTACTTGTACCGAACCATGTGCTGCCACGTGATGAACTACAATGCTCACCGCATGTCAGTAATGGCAAGGCAATGAGCCGGACTGCATGTTGCTCATGACAGCAGATAGAGGAATACACGACAATGGCCCGTGAGGCTCTAAGCTTGTGATAAGTGACACATGCAATTGTTAGCCATGACTTGACACTGTTCAGGTCATGTTCATTGCCTAAACCTCTGCCTGCTGGCCTACATACACGGAGTACACGTACCCGGGACATGCTACAGGTCAACCATACCAGTGGTGATACACTTGGCCATGAAACTTACAAGTTAATGCGTCAACTCACGTAACCGTGGCATCAAATACCCGACATGTGCCTTGGCTACTCAGCATTCCTATACTTGCGGTGGATGCACACTCCTATCTAAGAAAGCATCAATTTTTACCACCGATTTCGTACAAGGCCAAACGTTTGGTCAAGATAGCTCACGCTGGAAAGGTAGTTCATCACGAGCATGCTCTTTACCAGCCAAAATACCTTAACATGTTCCGTTTGGGCAAGGAGGTAACATGGCACAACTGGGACATGGTTGTATCTCCATGATCTCTCTCTGTTTGATCCATGCTAAAGTATATGGATGAGGGACATTGTTGGATGGGTCATGAGATTTCTTCATGGCCATATGCACAATGGCTTACGATACAAGGAGGACAACTTCCACCTCATCTCCTCTGTGAGAGTTTCTCTTACCATGTTAGAGTCCACATTAAACTATGATGGTCAACATGACCGAAGTTCAACCCATGTGTGCACGCATGAAGACAGCATGGTGGGAAAGCGACAAAGGAGGTTCGTACCACCCCTTCCATAGATATTGATGTTGGATAAATCATGTAGAGCAACACCTCATGTGTCAGAAGCTCTATGATCCTTGATCTCCTACTCTACAGCTAGGGCTCGAGAAGACAATGTGCAAGCCTGCTGCAATCGAGGACACTAAACATCATGGTTTTGTGTTTGTACTCAAAATAGACCTAGGATGCTCATGCTAGCCATAGGCATGGCAAGGTAAAACCTAGCATGGCTCAACTACCCACATATATTTTTTAATGACAGCTCAATCCAACATCTGAACCATCACAGCAAACTTTTGAGTTAGTATGGTTGCACATTTGAAACCACTCACAGTCCCTCTTCTTGCTTGACCATTGTTTTGATGACGTTCGATGTGTCTGAATGTGCACTGCTGAATTCCTTACCGATCCAGTCCAGTTGATGCTCATCTATAGAGTACTACCCGCATTCCATTGGGATGAACATGACCTCTTCTAAAATTTTTCAGTGATGGACGCAGTCCATAACTTACCCAATGAAACCAGGTAGCAATCTGGTGACATAAGTATGGTTATGTGGTGAGAGTACGAGCAGGGAGTTAGACAGAAATTGAGGCAGCAGGATGGAGAGGTATTGAAGTAGAAAACAAAAGTGGAGAGTAGACAAGAGAACTCCGAGTGAATGCTGATCAAAGGAAGAGCGGCTTGATTTATCACACAGGGCTGAGTGAAGAAGTGAGAGTGACGGAGAGAAGAGATGCGAGAGCGAGAGCGGAGATTGGATGACAAAGGAGGAACAACCGTGTCATTGTAGAGCAATGACACAGTCGCAAGGACTGCAAAACCAAAGGCAAATAGGATAGATAGAAATGTTTTGGACTAGAATCAAGGGAATGAATGGTCTCAGTTAATACAGGTAAAACAGGAAAAAAACTATCTAGCAACGGCTTCTTTCCGCTAGCCAGACGTGGGTGACACACGAGACATTGTTAGGGGATACCTTGACAGTTCGGTCCCAACGGTCTCAATACCGGAGGGCCGTTTTTCAAGTTGGTTCAGTCCAAGACCTAAACCGTTATTGAGAGCTCAGATAATTTTCAAGAGATTGTGCCGTTTCTGATTCCATTTCCAACACCCCCCGTGATTCTAACACGATAGTGGGAGGGACCTACTGTGTTAGTGGTAGTATGGATCCTCCCACATGGAAGAGCATTCTACTCCACATTGCATGAGCAGATTGTTCCAAATGTCCCCGAGGTCAGTGAGAAATTCATCAACCAACAATCACAGTTTGAATATGAGAACTTGCTTGATTCATAACCTGATTTCCTAGTTGATCTGAGCCTTGTAGCGTGCTAGGGCTTCTTTGAGGATGTTGGTTCCTATGTAGGTCAGTTTACCAAGGAGTGCGTCTGTGTTACCATAGCCATGTAGAAGCTCAAGGTAAAGGGTTTGACTTGAGTTGTCCAGTCTTCTGCAGTAGAGGATGAGGATATGCACTGCAGGACTTGTACCTTTGCAGTGATACCTGGAAATCTGTCCTTGTTGCAAAATGTGGTTGTGATCCATTGCTTCCTCCAGGCTTGTTACAAAATCCAATGTTAGAGCTAAGGACTGGATTGTGGTTTGGGTGAAATAGCTTGCGTACCCATAAAACGCAAAGTGTTTCTGTCATCCACTCATCGTTTGGAAGAAAAGCAACAATCCACCCATGGTTCGGAAGAAAAACAACCATCCACTCACCATGCGTGACAAAAACAACCATCCGTCCAGCCTCCGCAACAAAATCAATCAGCCATCCACCCATTTTTTCATGCTGGATCACACCATGTGTTAGGGATCTGACATGGAAAAAATGCAATGGTACATCCAGCTGATCCACAGTGAATGACAAAAATCACGTCATGCATTAATGCTACATGATATGTGGGAGGATCATGACATTTTTTGAACATTTCTGGGTTCCTCGGGTATTTTCTGTCTAATGTTGGCATATGCATTGTTTTATGTACGCCGTTGTCATGTGCATTGTTTTTTGTGCGATGTTTTTTGTGCGCCATTGTCATATGGATGATTCTGTGCACAAAAATGGCATATCAGCTATTTTGTTCTAAGAACTGGGTATATGTGGCTTCCGCCCATTGTGTTTTCAGTTGGTGGTGCCTGAAAGAAAGCATGAGACATCCCCATAGCAGACCTTAAACACAGTGGAAGTTGTCATTATAGTCTGGAATGGGATGATCTAGCGAGCAAAGATGTTTGTAATGTTGGGTGACGAGCTACGCCATGGAAAACTCGTTGCTTGGATGATTGAGGTCCATTATGCCACACTGGGCACTTGGTTCTCTCAACCAGTGACATTGCTTCCATCTTCTGCTAGTACATCACATGTCTCCCAGGTGAGAGCCATGTGAAGATGCTGAGATGGAATGAAGGAAGGTGCTGTCACTAAGCCACTTACAGATAGTGCTCTGTTACATCTTGTCCTTTGTGCCCTTGCGAGAAGGCAGCGAGTAGTGCACGTTCCAAAGTCTGGAGTGGAGGAGTGACCGCTTGTTGTACCCGTTGGCTTGAGATTGACGAGCAGGAAGACAGGGTATTTCATGCCCCGACATCAGAGATTTGGAGTGGTGAACTAGTCTTTACCAAATGCAGTGGTGAAGATGAGGATCCAGGGTAAGTTCCTGTTGCTGGGGACTCTGAGAGGGTGAGGATAATTTCCTAGGGATTGTGTCTTGTCAGGCTCTATTTCCAACAACACGTACTCTGGACATGCCTTAATGTTGTGCGTGCAAGGCACAAACCATACTAAGGTATACACTAGTCCAACTACTTTTTGCACCAATAACAAGTTGGAGTTGAAGAGAAATGACATTGCTTGCATTATCCAAGTGGATAACCTTCCTACAGTGATCAGAGTTGAAGTTCTAAAGCGGGAATGATCCATGTCACGCACCTAAAAGTTCTACTGATGTGTCTGGCTCAAAGTACTTATGACCAAGTACAACTACAATTCTATACGTGGCATTCCTTCATCCACTATTGCAACAGTCATAACAATGGATTTTTGGATTTCACCCACTGTGTTACTTTTGACTGTGTTGCTTTTTACCTTTACAATACATAATATGCACCCTTCTGGTCTAAGAAGGTGGGGTTTTTGTATCCGAGTACATCACACTATCCGGGGTTACCTTTACATGGTGGAAAGTCCTAGACCACGTGGCACCCAAGGTTACCCACTTGCCCTCCAAGTGTGGGGACAGCAGGCTTCAGGTGCCTTCCATCTAGGTCTTCATGCTACCAAATGACAATCTCAACCGTCAATTCATCATGGTAGACAAGTGTGCTAGGAAACCTATGCTGTGAAAACCTCATGTATCAGACAAGCCTGGCAATGTGCCATACAATGCAAAACCGTACGGTCTTCAATGTTCAATTTGTTCGTAAGTATTGTTTCATGTAACATGGTGCCGGCACCGACCACCATGTCACGTGGAACATGGTGCCGGCACCGACCACCATGTCACTTTTTGAGCCCAGAGCTCTATTAGGAATGGTTATGAAGCCCAACCAACAAAACTGGCTGTGATGGCCACGTGTAGACCTGACCACACACAAATTTTTCTTTGGGGTTTTCTTGGTTGAAATCCTTGTGGAGGTTGAGATTGAGTTTGGTTGACCACCATTACCATGAGTGTTAGATACACGGTTGACGAGTGTACTGGAAGAAACATTGACACGAGTGTCAAATGCACTGTTGTCCTAAACACCATTTACACGATTGACAAAAGCTGTGGGTTGCCTCTTTGCCATGGGTGCTCAATGTACCATTGATGAAAGCATTATGGACATGAACCAGTCCGAAAAAACTCATCATTTCAGTGTTGATGATATGGCACATGTCAAAGGTGCCGACTGCATTGATAACATGGGTGTCAATGTCACCCTGTTGCTACAAGTAGCTTTCTTACAGCAAACCACTCAACAAAAGCGTATAATCTATGCTTGGGGTGGTTCTATTGACAAGTGCGCCAAGGGCATTATATGAAGCGCCACATATAGATAAAGGCGTCTTGATGAACTTACGGATGGTCATAGTGCCGAATTTTCTAAAAGGAGAACTGACTGGTATGCCTAGATGCTACAACAAAAAACAATATGATCTCAGTTTTCATTGACAGCGGCAACCATTTGAAGTTAAGAATTTTGCCTCTGCAGACAGCCGTACGGAAAGATATGATAGCAGTACGGAAATAAGTACGAGCGAAGTTTTGACGGATGAATCACATGTGCTAAGAGGACGATTTCCTCAAACTTGGACCATACTAATGGAATCCTCCATACCCATGGATGGAAAGTACAACAAAAGCTAAGTCGGTTGAGCACTAGTTCCAAAACATGCATGATCTACATGACTGCAAGATATGAACACGTATGACAAAGAGCCGAGGGCAGCTCTCTTCTTAATGAACGAGGTACACGAATCATACCATCATACTTTAGTCATGTGGAATTCAGTATGTGACATGCATGGAACACGTGCATGACATGCACAAGAAACTTGTCCACTAACCATTGACGCATCAATCACGACGTCACGTTATGCGCAAGTTTGATGGATAAATGACCTCAACAGTTCTGTGACATTCGATCAAGCTGCCGATATCAGTTGATTTTTTTAAATACTATAGCAACACCATTGAACAAAACAAGGCGTTTGGGGGGTTGAGACGTTTGCTAAAACAGTCACACGTCCCATTGTGCTCAAATATTGAAAACAAGCGTGATCGTTTGAGATCAAATGAGTTCAAGTCATGGTTATGTCATGACATATTGAACACACATGCTGTGTCAATATGCAAACTTTGATACAAGAGGGTTGACATCACAGTACTTGTACACAGTATGTACTTGAAAAGTCTCACAGTTTGTGAGAGTTTGTGCTCTCTAGAGATCCAGCCTTGGTGTGGAGAGCACAGTCGCAGCGGAAAGTACAAGTACTGGAATGTCAACCCTCGGAGGTAGTCTGGAATCCAGAACTGGAAATCATTAGAAGTGACAGGTTAATTACAATCAGCAATATACAGGGTATTTATACTGTCTAGCCAGCTAACTCTGGCCCTAGCCTACTGCTCTCCTAGCTTGCTTTACCAAGCTATTTGCACCTGTACCCTGTGCCCTACTTGAACCTAATGGTCAGTGCAAGAAGTTCCTGGCCGTTGATCGTCCAGATCGACAGTCTGTTTTGTCTCTCGGCAAAGCCGCCGCGTTAGCTCGACATCTACCGGCGGTGGGTGCGGTTGCCCTCTTTCGCACGCCACCGGAATGTGCTGCGACCGCGTCCACGGTCGCGATTACCAGATCTGCTGCCACCGTTGACCATGTCCGCCGTCTTGAGTCCGCCGCCAAGACAGCCCCTTGGCAGATAGCATAGTGCACACGCTATGCGCCGAGAGGGGAAGCCATCGTCGCGTGGCATGTTTGGAACACACACATGCAGGTGTGAGCAAAACATCCCCTTGCACCGGCATGCTCCATATGCCGGTGCGATTGCATCACTCGCTCGCTCGATCCTCCTCCTCCTCCTCCTCCTTGCACCTACGGTAGAGCGGAGGTGAGCCCGACCGTGAGCCTGATTTCCAAAAAGTGAAAAAAGGCTCGAATGCTCCCAAAACTTGGCCAAGGTCCCAATTGTGCCAGAAAAATACGGGCACCTTATTACATCCCCCCGCTCCCATCGGAGGCGCAATATCCTAGTGCGCCTGAGATATTCCTGGAGAACAGTGGTCGTACCTCCGAAATTTAAAGTTGGTCTCTGGCTCCCATGATTTGTGCGCCACCGGGTAGCCCTTCCACTCCACCAAAAAATTACGCCAACGTCCCCTCTGGCGGTCTGCCATAATCTTCTCCACCTCGTTCTCCTCATTACCTTCAACCTGGACCGTAGGAGGTGGAGCTGTCCCACGACCCTGAAAGAGTATTGGGGTCACGATAGGCACGAAGCAAGGAGATGTGGAATACCGGATGGATGGGGTAGTAAGATGGCAGCTCCTGCTTGTAGAACACGACTGACCGCTTCTCCAAAATGCGAAACGGACTCACCCATTGCGGCTTCAGCTTGGGACTCCCAACTCCCATGAGTTGCAGGTTTGTAGAGTTTAGCATCAGCTGATCACCCACTTGAAACTCCTCCACAGATCAGTGCTTATCTGCTTACTTCTTATGCTGCTTCTGCACCTTCAACAGCCATTGCCGCTCCATGTCCAATGTGGTGGCAAACCCATTAGCAATCTGCTGCACAGCCAAAAGAGATGTTGCTGGGCTCAGTGGCTGGAGGCCATAAACCACCTCAAACGGTGACTTCCCTGTTGCTGCTGACACCTCTGAGTTGTAGGAGAACTCTGCCACGCCAATCTTCTCCTCCCAACCCTCTCCATCTGGTGGGACCATGCTCCATAGCAGCTGCTCCTATGTCTGGTTCGTGCGCTTTGTTTGCCCATCAATCTGTGGATGGTATGCAGTGGTGAGCTGTTCCCGCGTGCCCAGCTTCCCTATGAGATCTCTCCGGAACCGCAAAGTGAAGCGTGGATCGTGATCTGAGACCACTGACTGCGGCACTCCGTGTAGCTTGATGACATGATTGAGAAGAAGTTGAGCTGTCCCAGCAGTTGTGATGCTCTCAGGACATGCAATGAAATCTGCCTTTGTGGAGAACCGTTCCACCACCACCAACACCGTATTGTTGTCCTGCCGTATCACAGGTAACTCATTGATGAAGTCAAGTGAGATGTCTGTCCATGACCGTTGTGGTATAGGCAATGGTTGCAACTCTCCTGTTGGCTTGGTCCTCCGCGCCTTGATATGTTTGCACACTTTGCATTTGCTCACAAAACTTTTGCAGTCAGTCGCCATGGACGGCTACCAGTATTGGAGTGCGAAGGCTTTGAGCGTTTGTCAAAGCCAAAGTGACCTGAGTAGTGGGTATCATACGCCTCCTCCAGCAACAACTGCTTCAATGGCACATTATCCGACACAATAATCTTGTGGTCCTGTCCACTTCACGAATACACTCCATCCCACATTTTGTCTTTCAGCGCACCACCCGTGAACTCACCGTCCATGCCATAGCCGTGGTTGAACAGGCTATGCATGCCTAGATATGGCATTGAGGCTCAAGCCTAGCCTCCTCAATAAAGGATCTGCCGGATTCACCTTTCGAGGCTTGTACTGGATCTCGTAGTCAGAATTTCCTTTCAAGACTCCAACGAGTTTGTCAGCAACTGAGATTGGGCTGTGTTTTCAGGTATTTCAGGGCGTGATGATCCGTGACGACCACACAATGCCACAACTAGAGGTAGCACCTCCAATGCCTGAAGGCATGGATCACCGCCGGCATTTCCTTCTTGTGGATTACGTAGTTTAACTGTGCACCTCGCAGCTTGCAAGAACTATAGGCAATAGGCTGCTTTTCATGATCCTACATCAGTACTGCCCCAATGGCGTAGTCACTTGCGTCTTGCGCCATGACGTACTCATTGGATGAATCCGGATGCACTAGGACCGGATCGTCACACATTGCAGATCTGAGCTCCTCAAAGTTCTTCTATTCCTTACCTCCCCATTCCTACAGGTACTCCTTCCTCAACAGCAGGGCACCCCTCTCTGCAAATTTCCGGATGAACCTTGCATTAGTAGTTGACAAATCACAGAAAGACGTAGATGTCACATACGCACCTTGGTGTTAGCCACTGCCTCATTGTTTCCACCTTCTTTGGATCCATGTGGAGACCCTTACTACTCACAATATGCCCAAGGAAGTCAACCTCCCTCTTCTTGAACTCGTACTTGGAGAGCTTGGCAAACAACTTCTCTTTTCGGAGATTGTCTAACACCTTCCAAAGATGTTACTGATGCTCTTCCAGAAGTTTGGGAGTAGATGAGGATGTCATCGAGGAACACCACCACAAACCCGCCAAAATGAGGATGGAAGATCCATTTAATGAGGATCATGAACATTGCAGGAGCGTTGGTCAACCCAAACGGCATCACGAGGTACTCAAAATGGCCGTACCATGTCCAAAACCTCATCTTATCCACATGTTTCTCTGTAATCCAGATCTGATGATACCCCGAGCGTAGGTGAATCTTGCTGAAGTACTGCGCTCTCCTCAGCTGATCAAGCAGCTCCTTGACCCTTGGCAGCGGATACCGGTTCTTGATTGTTACGCTGTTTTGTGTGCGGTAGTCCATGTACATCCATAACTCCCCTGTATTTTTTTTCACAGATCAAACTAGTACTGTGTAGGATGACACTGACGGTCTCATGAACCCCTGCTCTGTCAGATCCTCCAACTACTTCTTCAGCTCACCGAGCTCGTTCTTGCCCATGCAATAATCAGTACGTACCGTTGGAGCCGCTCCCGGAACAAGCTCAATTTTGTGGTCAGTGCCTTGCTTCGGTGGTGAACTCTTTGGCAGCTCAGTAAGAAACACGTCAATGTAGCTGTCCAGCGCTCCCTTAATACCTTCCGATAGCTCAACTACTGGTATTCTCTGTTGCTCTCCCTCGTGTTGCTTTGCCTCTACTGCCAACACATCCACCTCTTCAGCTGCTACCTTCTGCCCCACCTACACGAGGTACACTTTGTCCCCCTTGCGCTGACAAGGCTTCAGTTGCACGTAACCTAACTGCGGCACCTTTTTGTCCTTGAAGGACTTTTGGGGCTGGTGTTCGCTGATGCGGCCAAACATTTCCCAGCAGTTGGCCATCCGCCACTCACTGCTAGTTGCCGTTTCTTCTTCTTGCAGTCCTTCTTATGGTGCCGAAGCTTCCCGCAGATCGAATAATTCCCACCACGCGGCTTGCTCTGCTACTGGCCTCCTTGTACCACGTCGATCTCCATAGGTTCAGCTTGTTGGTGGTGTGCTCAATGTTGGAAATTCTCCTCCTTCTCACAGAAACCCCCGCGATGGTAGCGTAGCGCGTCAAGACGCTCAGCAGTGGCCACCATTGCCTAGAACCCGTGATTCCAATCAGTGTTAGCGTGTGCTGAATCTCCGCCTTCACATTGTCATGGTACTTGTCCGCCATCTTCGGCTTGCTCATGAAGTCAATCTCTGAGCACAACGCCAAGAAACAACATGTGCACTCCTGAACCAAGCCGATCCGCTTCAGCTGCTTTAGCTTGTTGGGTGCGACCATGGAGTCAGTCACGAGATCAAATCAATCTCTAATTGCTTGCTCAAAATTCTCCCATGTCGTCAGCATGCGTGCCTCTGCTTGTCACGCACCAGGCTGCCACAACACGGCATGTTGCATAGCTGCGTCCCACCCTATCTCGTGTGGCCAGTACATTCACCTGCCTCCACCACTCCAATGTTGCTCCGTGAAGCAGTGTCACCGTGAAAGACACACGCATAGCATCATCCTGTGGAGGGTGACCCAGAGCCCCAAAGTAGCTGTTCATGGCAAACATCCAGGTCCGTACGCTCGCACCCTTGAAAGGTTTCGGAGCCTTTGGCTTTGGTCTTGGCGGACTCCTTGACCGGGCTGCCCGAACCTGTCCAGCGTCAGTCCCATCCCGCAGGTCAGCCATCTGCTGATTGAGCCAATCAATCTCTAGCTTGAGTGCTCCCAGCTGCTGTACGATCTGCTGCAGTGCCTGCTCCATGGCCCTGGATGATTCTTGGCCGTTAGAGGTCCTGTAAAAAAATTTGGCAGCATTTTGGCAGCAATCCAAAAACATTCCGGCAGCAATTCAGCAGTCAAAGATGAAAATCTGACGTCTTCAAAGTGCGTGAGAGTCACCCGTTGTCTCCTGCCCACGCACAGGAGATCGTGTGGACACTCTAGAAAAGTAGAAATCGTTTTAAAAGGTTGGCTCGTATGTTGGCTTCAAAGTCTGGTCTAGCAATCTCCCTCTCTCTTAGCCTCCACGTTGTCTAGCATAGTCCGTACCTTCAGCTCCTTGAAGTCAGCTGAGCTCCGGCAGCGCTTCCACCCAACATGTGGCTCTGGCTCTGATACCAGACGTGAGAGTGTGTGCTCTCTGGAGATTAAGCCTTGGTGTGTCGAGAGCACGGACACAGTGGAGCGATAGACTTGGAGATAGTCTAGAAACCAGAACTGGAAATCATTAGACATGACAGGTTAATTAGAATGAGCAACATGCGGTTATACCCTTGAGCCGGCTAGCTCTGGCCCTATCCTACGTCTCTCCTAGCTTGCTTTACCAAGTACTCGTTGCCCTACTTGCACCTAATGGTAAGTGTGAGAAGTCTCCGGCCGTCAATTTTCCAGATCGACGGCTTTTCTTGTCTCCCGGCAAGCTGTCGCGTTAGCTCAAGGCCTCCTGGCGGTGGGTGCATTCGCCCTCTTATGCACGCCACTGGATTGTGCTGCGACCGCATCCACCATCACGATTACCGGATCTGCTGCTAGGGTTGACTGCGTCCACTGTTGGGGCTCCGCCTTCGAGACAGCCCCTCGGTGGATAGCGTGCTGCACACGCTATGCGTCAAGAGGGGAAGCCACCCTCGTGTGGCGTGTTGGGAACACACGCACGTAGGTGTAAGAAAAACATTCCCTTGCACCGGCGTGCTCCACACACCGGCGTGATTGCATCACTCACTCGCTTGCTCCTCCTCCTCCTCCTCCTCCTACCTGCGGTAGAGCGGAGGTGAGCTCAGCCGCGAGCCTGATTTTTGAAAAGTGAAAAAAGGCTCGAATGCTCCCAAAACTCGGATGAGGTCCCAAGTGTGCCAGGAGAAAAATTGGCACATTACTACACAATTTTTCCAAAAAGGAACAATATGCCTTGAGCACCTAATGGTTTCAAGTCATGTACCTGGATGCATCAGTAGCTTTTGGAGGCCCTATGCAACAATAGTCATGGTCGATGAGAACATCGGTCCGTGGTTGAACGTGTCAAGGATGAGATCTCTGAGTACATAACCAGTGACAAAATCACTGATATCCCATCACTCGGTGAGTGATGAATACAAATTGTGGTACCTGACTGGTACCAACGATAGAAAATACACAAGTATTATGAAAAACCAGGTCTAAAAGACAAGGAGAAACAATACAACCCCTCAAGGGACAACCTCCAAGGGGGGTTGTGAATAGGCCAGAGATGAGTGAGAGCTCTTCTATGAGTCCTTAACAATTTGAAATACTGCAATGCGGTGGTCAAAGACATCAAAATTTGTTGAATGGCTTATGACATGATCGACCAAGTGTCAATCACGGATGAACTTTGAGGGTGAAACCTTCAGCCTGAAATCACTTGATAAATGAACATGTTATGAACAATGACATACAAAAATGCATGAACCAATGTCAGTGGAATATGTTCATCCACTATTCTGTGAGATTTCCATTTCGGTAGAGAAATGGGTGATAGCCCTTTTCCACTGTTAAATTTGCAAAGTACTATGGTGATCTCATAGCTTTCTACAAACCAACTTCGACACAGTTGGGATCACGACACGGCCTATAAGTTGTGCCCAAAGCTTATGACCGTGGAGACGACTCATAAGCCAATAGCTTCACGCTAACCAAATGTTGGCACCCATGTATGAAATTTTGGATGGCTAGAGACTCCATCTTCTGCATCATGTTGAAACCTGTTGTGGACAGTCTCAAACTGTGGCAGTGAAGTCGTCCAGGATGACACTCCCGTTTGTTGCAAGAAGCGTGAACAACTTGACAGGTACATCAGGGTCGTGGGCCCATAATCCTTTGTCAGGAATGCTGTCCTAGTATTCTTTGAACTACCAACTGTCTATGGGTGCTTGGGCAAAGAGACTCTCCAAGGAAGATGTGTGGTATGGATTGCCACATATGAGATGAGAAGAATTCTTCCAGAGTGTAGGTTAACTGAGAAAGGCTGATGACACATTAATGGTTTGTTTTAATGGTGAATATACATCAGATTCTTATACCCTGTGATATAAGATTCCCAATGCATTCAAGCAGGCCCAAAACAGAGCATTAGAGTCTTTGCTAGGGTCATTGAAGTAAAACATTGTAAACCTGCCCACTATGCCCACGAACGGAGGTGATGGGAGGCGCTTCGACGGCAGCCTGTCAAAGCGCCCTTCCTGACACTCAAACATGGGAGAGGCTGGCCCTGGTCAAGGAAACTCCCACGTCCCTTCTTCATGGCCCACATGCATTTGGAGTCTATCGGACCACCGGTGATGGCTTCATCCTACTACCTATGACGGATACCCAGATTCCACTCGCCTACTACCTGAACTTCGGAGGCCAACTTTTTGAATGCTTAAACAAATCAAGCAATTGAAAGCTTAAACTTTTATGGCAAAGTCCGGGGACTCCAAATATGCACTCACATTAGACATTTAACTACTCTCTAGTGGTTGAACTAGGAAAATGACAAACTGTCATTTTCCTAGTTCACTAGTGGTTGAACTAGGAAAATCCTGTGGTAGTCAGTGATATTGAAAAGTTCCCCTGTCACGGTAATGTTTTTCCTAGTTTTTCCATGACAGGAGAACTTTTCAATATCACTGACTACCACAGGATCATCCGAGAACTGTCACCTGAAGCAACAATGTGGCACACTCTTGTGACAGCGGTGTGGAGCCCTAGTCTCTGTCCTTTATCTTAAGGCCCCTTTGTCGAGTGGTCACTCCCCCCCACAAGACAGTCTCTAGCTTATGACATGGCATGGTCTCTTATTATGCCATGTAATAAGGCAGTCAGTGATAAACCTTGTCCGATTCAGAGGGGCTGTCAGCAACATGACTCCGACAAGGTCCCCTCCACTGAAAACTCTCGGATAATTCAAGCTCTCAACAAGGTTCAGGTCACGCACCGAACCTCCTTGGCAACAGATGATTGGTCACGACCATTAATCCAGAGTCACGCCACCCACTAATGATAGCGTGTATGTCCCAATACGTTGAGCTAGTGGAAAGAAGCTGTTGATGTCTATCCTATCGTATTTTTTTTGTATACACAGAGGATGTTCATTCCCTTCTAGGGTTAACCCAGACCTGTTCTTTTCATCTTGTTATCTACTCGTATTTAGTCTTTGCCGCCGTATCTCCACTTTGCTTCTCTTTGCTCACTCACTCTTTGGAAAGCATTTTTATGCCACTCACTTGCAGCTCTTCACTATGTCACTTCCGCTCCTTGCTCTCTACTATTAAGTTTCTCCTGTACTTATTGTTCACTCTGTTGTGGCCATGAGTGTGCAAGGCATGCTGATACAGAGAGTGGAGGCGACGCACAGTGAGCTTATGCGCCACAGGTGGACGGGCAATCCTCTCGCCACCGTCTTCCTTAGTGCTCGCTTCCGCCCTGGTAGCATCATCCTAGCCCCATCTTGGAGCAACTTGTTTGGTTTTGCATAAACCTAGAGTTGTTAATTGATCCGTATCTCGACGGCCTAGTTTAGTCCTCCTTGTGATGAGTCTTCTCCCTCTCGGAAAATATCTGAGACATCATTAAGTTCAGCCCCTGCACCGAACCACCTTGACAACAATACACTGGTCTCTGATCGATGAAGCCTACATTAAATTCATCCCCTGATTATGTGACATGTGTAACCCACGTCCAGCTAGCAAAAAGAAGTTGTTGCATTGACTCTTTATCCTATTCCGTTCTATTTATGGAGGATGTCCATTCCCTCTGAGTTTATCCTACAACAGTCTGTCCATCCTGTTTGCCATTGGTTCAGCAGTCCTCGTCGGTGTGTCTCCGCTCTGCCTATTCCTCGCTCGCTCATTCTTCGTCACCTAATCTCAGCTCTTGCTCTTGCATCCCTTCACCCTGTCACTCTCGCTCTTGACACATCAAGGCCTCCTCGCTTGCATCGACATTCTCTCACGTGCTCCTGTCTACTCTTCCTTCCGACGTCCCACCTTGCCTTATCTTTGCCTTTGTGCCTCATCTCTGAATAGCTCTCTGATCCTACACTCAGGTTCTTGCCTCCATCATGGTTCAACGCTTGAACTCTCTCCACTACTTCTTCCTACATGTGCCGTCACCCGCTCTGCTCGTCTACTTCTTCTAACATACACAATAATCTTTTAAACATTATGCAGGGAGATTGAAAGCGAACATGCTGTTGGGACGGGAGGTCGTGGCCAGGTACATCAGTGAGGCAATGAGGCGTAGGTATTCTTGTGATGTGAGCCCTCCATGTCTGTTTTCATGGCTTACTGCGACCACTCCGCAGTTTCCATGCTCGTGCAGCTCCCTGATGTGGACCCAACCCATGTTGGAGCACCATCTGGTGGTGGCCCCATCCACCAGCAGCTGCCAGAAAGCTGCTACAGCATCCGTGATGCTTTTTGTGGCACTGTGCAATTTTTCTGTAGTCTCCTGAGTTTTCTTGGTGGGCTGGCGTTTGGACCTGATTTGCATGTTTTGCATTCTACGTGAACCGGACATTGCTCGACCCATGCACGTGTGTAGTTGATGCACTGGGCTAAGGAGTCTGCACTTGTAGGATCAAGCCGCTCTACATTTGGATGACTATGCACGGAGTTACGGCCAAAATAGTAGTTTTGGGTCGGTTTTTGGGTAAACTGACACTGCTGCGCACGTCACCTGCCGTGTGCCACGGTAGGTATTTGTGTTGTGTGTTTGTCAGTTTTCATCTTTCTTTGCATGCTAAGCTATCCATGGCTTATGAGAATTTGCGTGCCTTTCTAGCCCAGCCCTTGTTGTTCCTTGCACCCGCTTGCTTGGTAGTGCGTCTGCTAACTGTATTGTGTTACCACATCAGCGGTAGCAAGGCTAGGAAACTTCCTAGCAATTTCTCAGGGTATCCGAGCAGTGCGGCATCCCTCACTGATCTGTGTAGCAGAGTCATAACCTCGGCAACAGCAGTGAGAGTCACAGCTACGACCGCGTTCCTGGGAGGACCACCAAGCAACGGTGACCCGCCGAAGCAGATTGGAAGAGCAAAGATGCCCCTTGCAATGACAACTGCAGCCACATCACCACGCCACCACCACTGGTGCAGCAATGGGTTGCCCAACCCTCTCCAGCAGTAGTTGGGGCATGCCATGTTGCTAAACAGTCCATGAAGCTTCCCGGAAGATTCATTTTTGGTCGCACCTACCGGTCCCCCGGATGCGTGAGAGCAGGACTGTCCTGTTTGACCACCATTTTTTGGTGTGCAAGGGCTTTTTTGCAAGCCCTTCTGGTAACCTGTCCATCACAATCAATCCTGCCTCGTTTCGTACCCTGTAAGATACAAAAACAAACAACAACATGCTCTCAGATCTCAAAACATTCTGGGTTTTTTGGCTGAGAAGAAGAACGTGCCACTTTCCCTCTATTTTCAAGTTTTATTGCATGAACCCACTGCCATTGCCTTCATCATCCTCTGTCACATTATCACTCCAAATGTTGCTCTCTTTGAACAACCTTCATGCTCACATTAACATTGTGGGTGATGATGTCATCACTAACACTAAGCCTAGTCTTTGGCTGAAATGTGAGAAAATTCCAGCATTCCATCTCCTCGAGAAATGTTGTTTGTTTCCCATTCTGACCACTTTGACGTTCAGAACCATACTAAGGGGCAAACATGGCGCCGGGCGGCGACAAGAGAAAGGGGTCGGCTGATCCCTACGGCTCCAGCTTCCTGTCATGTTCATCGAGCCCATGCACTCAAGCGATGGACCAGCTGCAACAGGCGCAGGATGAGATCCAACGCCAGCAGCAGGCACATTCCAATTCTCTTAAGGAGATCTACACCTTACTACGGAGGCTGCCGGGAGTGCAGCAGAATTCACCTGACGTAGTCTAATTTACACCTCAGGGTACGCAAGCCACGTCCACTGACTCCGCCGAACAGAAGCTAGTACCTCAGGAGCATGATTCAGAGGATGAAGAGGTAGATGCACGGACATGCAAGGTTTGCATGCGGTTGGATCGGCTACACCTCGGCTTGCAGCACACACCCGCAGGTGCATCGGTGGCAACCAATACATTAGACCCCCATGAGACGGGTGACTGGCCTCTCCTTTTGACGGACTGCCCATTCCACGGGCACCCACCCTAGTGCCTGAGGTTGTCCTTCCTACAGAGTGGCAACCAAAGGGTGTTGAGACATTGTTACCACATTATGACAGTGATACTGGGTTCAAATATTAGGAAGGTTCTTCTTGAGGTGTGTGTTGATGTAGAGGGGGCTCGTCCTACTACCTGATCCAGCAAATCGCCGATGCCCGGAAGACTCAGACAACTACAAGAGCTATGCGCGATCTGCTCTATGCTTTTTTTCAGGAAATGGTTGTAGACTTCCGTCCCTTCCTGGGCGCACCTGGGATGGCTGACGGGGCTGACCCTAGCTGTGGGTGGGAGTTGGCCCTGACCTTGTTCGCCGCAAAGACTCACCCAACAAGGGCTACCCACCTCAGGGGGTTCCACTCCCTGCACGAGGGAGCATTGAAGTTTGCATCAGCATAATAGCACCACGCAATGCGCTTCTACAGTCAACTGAGCACTGGTGGAGGGTCCTAGCTGTGGACGGTCGACACTATCATGCTCGACGCGCACATGGAGTACACCGACCTCTTCACTTACTTCAATCGTCATAACCTCATGGAGCTGTCTGAGTCCCTAGAGCAGCTTCTTTGGGCACAATAGTACTCCATCAAGCGGAAATGGGCCAGGGAGGCTGCTCAGGTGTATCAGGCGAGCCTTTTGGTCGCACTGACGGCTACATCCTTGAAGACGCCTCCCACCCTCTGCTTTTCCTCCTCCACTTCCTCTTCTTTTCCTGTCATGGCAGCCTCCACACAAGGGGAGAACAAAAGAAGGAGACAATCTACGGGACAGAAGCAGCAAAAGCAGCAGCAGAACCCTTCAAACAGTAGCAGTGGACGCTCTGTCCAGTGCTACAACTGCAGGGGCCCTCATTGCTACATGGAGTGTCAGCAGTTCCTGGACTGGAGCCCGGTTGCACGTGGCCTCCAAGCCATGCACGCTCAGTGAAAATCTTTTCAGACCACCCAGAGGGGCTGTGCGGCGACCACGACAGCAGCCGAGCATTCTGCCGCTCCAAGAGGCGCTGGAGACATGGACCCTTGGGATCGCACCATGGAGGAGCTTTGTCAGCTGCTAGCGCATGGTACTCAGGGAGGTGCAAGTGTGTTGTCATAGCCGGGTGTTCCACAGGCAGCTTGCCCTACTCTGTTTGTTGCCCGTGATGATGCCTGTGGGACATCTGAGTCGGCTTATCATAAGGATGGACCTAAAAGTACAAGTTGACTCAAGTGCCACCCATCACATGACCGTTCGCCGTAGTGACTTTGTGGTGCTCGGTCCTGTTGCGTCAGTTCGGTCCATTCACACAGGATCTGGTCGCTTGTTTCTTGTCCAGGATCCTGGGGTGGTGCACTTTTATGGTCCGCCTGGCCCCTTGTACATTTCCAATTCGCTCTTTGTCACTGCTCTTGAGCTCAGCCTACTCTTTTTTTGTGCTTGAACTAGGATGAGTCTCTCTGTTATGAACTCTACTAACTCTGCCATAGTGACTTCTCTTAACATGCGTGCCGTTCTTCTTTGTGCCTCCGTTGTCAATGAAATGTATTATCTGTCTTGTTGCATTCCCTGTGCCTCTTCTCCTTCTTCCAAAACTGCATGTGTGTTTGTTACTGGTGTTCTCTCCCTAGAACACCAACGCCTATTACACCACCGCCTTTGCCCTGTGAGCTCAAACACTATGTACAAGATCATTCAGACTTATCCATCCCTCCATCTTCATGCGGCTTCCTTTAAGAAGCCACCCAAGACCGATTGTCTCTTCTGTGCTTAGGGTAAAATGCATCACTGCACCTATCCTACTCCACTTCCCGGGCACTCCGTCCACTAGAGTTGGTCCACTCGGACCTTCTCATTCCCCTCCTTGTTGAGTCTCTCTAAGATCGGGGGCGATATGTTATCATCCTCACTGATGACTTCACCTGCATGGTGTGATTCTACAGCCTCCGCCGCAAGAGCAACGCCGCCCTGGCGGTCTGCCTATGGCTACTGATGGCTGAACCCCAGTTTTGTCGCACCCTTCACACGTTCCTTTGGGATCATCGTGGCAAGTTCTTAGGCAAGATGCACATATTCTTTCCCAAGCACATTGTTTTTCCACAGCTCTCTGTCCATACTACACCACAACAGAACAGTGTGTCTGAGCACTAGAAATGCACCATGGTGGATGTAGTTTTACACCATGTAGTCTGAGTGCCGTCTTCTAGAGTCTTGTGCCTTTGAGGACTTCTCCTACATGATGTGGGTCTCAGGCTGCCTGTCGCATGGTCCTCTTCCGGACCATGTCACACCGTATGACCTGTGGTTTGGCCATCGTACGGGCCTCCATCTCCCTTGCGTCTTGGGGTCCTAGCTTGCGTCTGGTACACTGAGGACTAGCAGGGGTCAGAGGTCTCACCTTGGGGTTGCATGTGTACCTTCCTCGACATTTACCCGCGGTCCAAGGCCCGGCGCCTTTGGGACCCTGCTCACCACCACATCGTCGATTCTCAAGACACTCTCGTTCTTTAAGCTCTCACCTACTGTGACCTATCCAGCATTCCATCACTAGACACCGACCATGTTCCACCTGTGTGGCTTCCCGGGGATGGGGGAGTCTAGGCCTGCGGATGGGTCTGTCCGGGCCTCCTCACCTGTGGTCTGCTCTCTAGCTAATGACAATCTGTTCATCTTGGCTGTGGGTCTAGTGACCTTGTTGGTTCCTGCTGGCATACCTGCTCCTATGCCAGTGTCGGATCCCTCTGGCACACCTGCTCCCATGTTAGTGTCAGTCTCCTCTGGCACACCTTCCCTCTTGCCAGTGTTACTCCCTTCTGGCACACCTGCTCCAGTGCCAGTGCCAGTTCTCTCAGGCATGATTGATCTCATGCCAGTGGTAGTATCCCCAGTCACACCTAGTCCTATGCATGCACCTGGTTCCCTTTTGCACAAGCCAACACCTGTCCATGATTCTCTTGTTT
The DNA here is from genome assembly GCA_023375785.1 of Penium margaritaceum. NCBI lineage: Eukaryota > Viridiplantae > Streptophyta > Zygnematophyceae > Desmidiales > Peniaceae > Penium > Penium margaritaceum. Next base: position 193,292 of record SZWC01001496.1, read on the forward strand.
CCTCTCCCCTTACTTGCAATCTTCCAGCCCCTACGATTGTGGCCCAGACGCCTGCTTTGCAGCTGGAGGCAAGAACCTATGCATTGGGATACTCCTATGAGCCCAGTGTTTGTCTTTGACCATTATCCTCTAGGGCTCAAGGAAAAACTAACTTAGCGTCTAGACGCCTCACTCGTAGTGTTCAGAGTGGCGAGCTTGGTATGAAGGCTCTTGGCCTGAGTGTCCAGGATGATTACTCTAAAGTGCGCCCAACGTGCCCTGTCGGCCACAACTTGGTCTGCCATGAGTTTGCGGTTACTTGCAATGTCGCAAGTGAAATTGTCTTGGTCAGGCTAAGTTCAGAGGCATGTGTCTTGGCCACTTGGAGATCTCCCTCGACAATGCCTGATCTAGGCATGTGTAAGGAGGCACTCTCTGCTGAGGTCACACAACTGTAACATACCGCTTGTAAGAATGAGCTCAGAGCCATGCGTGAGCACGGTGTCTATGAGCTTGTCTACCTCACGCCTAGGCATAAGACTGTCAGAAGAATGGGGGGAGCTGGGCGAGTGACGGTAGAAGTAGGCAGAAGCAATGGGGTCATAAGGGAACATAGGAGAATGATGGTGGGAGTGAAGAGTCATGAGAAGATGCAAGGAGTTAGGCGGAGAACCCAGGTGGAAGAGTTGCAGAGCTGAGGTAGAGTGATGAGGTAGACAGGGCACCAGTGAGAGAATGCTGGAGCAAAGAGTGCAGGAGTGATGGGACAAGTGATGGATTGAGAAGCACTGAGTGGAGAAGTGAGAGCGACGGAGCGAAGGGAAGCGAAGGCGAAAGTGGGTGGCGAAGGAGGAATAGGTAAGAGGTGAGCAGAGCGAAGACACAGTGGCAAAGCCACGGAATTAAAGGCAAATAGGATGAATATACTGTTATGGGTTAATTCGAGGGCATGAACATCCTTGGTAATCTACAGCAGAAGAGGACAAAGGCACGTTGTAACGGCTTCTTTCCGCTAGCTGGACGCGTGGTGACGTGGTCGTACTTAATTAAGGAGCGGCTTGTCTCTAGATCATGAATCGTAACCGACACACCGTTGACGAGGTGGTTCATTTGGAGCCTGAACCTTGTTAAGGGCTCGGATTATTCAAAGGGTTAGGCTAGTGTTGACTTCAGTATTCCAATAGCCCCCCTGAAGTCGACACCCAGGCGATTGTGGTGCACAAGCAAGGTACAGGGATTGCCAGGCCTCTGAGAGTGCTCCATTTGGTTGCCGGATGAGTGGGTGAAGTGAGTGATGTGTGGTAAGAATGAGCGCCTCTTTGAGAAGAGCTTCTACCCAGTTCTTACTAAGAAGGAAGATTGAGTTCAGGAGACCGTGGAGTACCTTTCGGAGATTAAACTGAGGAAGTTGTAGTCTTTCAAGGTTCAGAAGAAGTTCAATCCTCTATTGATAGTTCATAGAACCATCCCTTTTTCTGTGCAGTTGGGGGGTGTTTTGTAGGCACTTGGGCAGATGAGTAGCTCTACTTGGTGTGGAGCAGTCGATGAAGTAGATCAGCTTCATCGCTGGTTGAACACGAGGGAGATCAGTGACTGTGTCATGGCTCATAGTCTGTTCCAGTATAAAGAGTGCCGAGAGGAATTGTCGAATAATCACGGAGTCCTAAGATGGGGTCCCTGAAAATGAAGACTTTCCATGGGGATTCTGTGGAGAGCTCATTCTCCTGGACATTGTCCCTTAAAAGTTGATGAGGATGGTGATGATGGTTGATGATGGTGTGGACGCTAGTCCCACGTGCGGAGGAGGAGAAGGAGATGCCGAGGAAGTAGGGACATCCACTAAGGCCAAGGAAGGGACGGCTTGTGCCCTCGATTGGCTCGAGGCTGATGAGCAGGAAGACCGGGGATGTCCGATGCCCTGACACTAAGTGATGTGCTTCTCTCAGTGCAACATGCAGAGGGGTGGTAGCGGAGGATGATTGAGTTGGGCGCAAAGGCAAGACCTCATACGCTGATTGAGGAAATTTGGCATAGATGCAAGTTGCCACCAGATGGTGGTTCGACCGGGCAAATCCTCGTGCCGAGCAGATGAGGATGAAGGTAGCAGATGAGAACGGACAGCAATTTGAAGATGAGCTGGACGCAGGGACAAAACCTCGTGCACTGCGAAAGAATCAGCGTGGGCGCAGGTCACCACGAGAGTGGTGGTTTGACTGGGCGGATCCAAATGCCGAGCAGAGGATGATGATGATGACGGAAAGCGGAAGATTCATGATGAGCTGGATGCAGGGGCAAAATCACGTGCGATGTAAAGAGTGGGGCAGAGGTGTGGTAAGGGGAAGGCAAGAGCCGACGCGCCACGAGAAATCTGTTTCTAGCTTGGGTGCAGGCTGCTGTAAGGTTGGCAGCTGACACGTGTGGATCCTTGTGCTGGCTACAAAGACTGATGATGCCGATGATGGAAGTAGAGGCAGATGGCTGATGATAGGATTTGGGTACAGGGGCGAACCTCGTGCACTGGGGAGGCAATTCGATGTGGGTGCAGGTTACCGCGAGATTGGTGATTCGACTGGGCGGATCCTTGTGTCGAGAGAAGATGATGAAGGCGATGATAGCGGTGGATGGAAGAGGATTTGTGTGCATGGAAAAAACCACGTGCGTTGCGGAGTGATGATTTATGAAGAGGCCGATTACGATGATGAGGAAGCTGATAAAGATGATGAGGATGATAATGAAGATGATGAAGCAGATGGAGTGGATGGAGCTAATGAGATTGATGTGAGGTTGAGGATATGGAAGATGAAGGAGCGGCAGATGTTGTGGAGGATGAGATGTTGATGGAGAGGCAGATGGAGAAGATGTAGCAGACAAAGGAAGTAGGAGAAGGTTGGAAATTAGGGAGCTCCTCTGATGTCAGGAGAGTGACGGCTTGTTCCCCAGTTTGCTTAAGGCCGATGAGCTGGAAGACTGATGGTGTCCGATGTCCTGACTCCAAGAGGATTTGTTCTGATAGGTCAACTTTAACAGCTGATTATTACAAACTGGACACACAGGAATCACGCAGTACAAATCAGGGTGGAGACGAGCATCCATACAAAACAGAGAAATCAACTTAGAATAAATCTTAGAATACAAAATGTACACCAATATCAAAATGCAACAGAAAATTTACAATTGCAGTGTACACAAAACCACCAAAAGTACTATCCCTATGTACAAGAAATACTGCTAGCGTTCGTATCAAATGCCACTCCACCACGTAAACTGGCCAGCTGTACCATTCACATGGGTACAATGCCTTGTCATCAAAACAAAGATGCGTTGTCTTTGCCACCATGGTTTCCTGCAGACACAACAGAATGCATCACAGACAACACGGACGATATAATTACCATATGTTAACACAAATTCGAAATTCGAAGGGTAAGCGATGTGATTGCAAAACAACTTCTAGCAGGACATCAAGTACGTACAAGAGTAGGCAATGTGATCATGAAAAGACTTCCACAGAGGGGAGGGAGGCTCGGCGTGCCGGAGCGAGAGAGGGGAGGGAGAGGGGAGCTGAGAAGGAGGAGGGGGC
>SZWC01001496.1:199727-216925 GCA_023375785.1 Penium margaritaceum
GAGGGAGGGAGGGAGGGAGAGAGAGAGAGAGAGAGAGAGAGAGAGAGAGAGAGAGAGAGATACAGAGAGGGAGAGACATAGATAGAGAGAGACAAAGAGTGTGCTTGCCAAAAAGGGAGATAGAGGAAAAATAGAGAACAATATTAGAACTATGATGGAGTCACCAATGATCATGGTTGTAATATTCGGTAAACCAGTGTCTCAATTGTTCAAGTTGAACAATTAAACTTGTATGGTTGTAGTATAGAAAGAGAAGTAGAGTGGACGATAGTATGGACTGTCAGGAATGGTGTCCTGGCGTGCCCTGAACCAAATGAGTGTCCACGGCTACTTAATGCAAAGAGACTTCCAAGGGAGGTGTGTGCTTTGGGTCGCCACAACACCAAGGGAGCAGAATTCTGGTAGAATGCAGGTTGCGGAAACTGAGAGAGGCTGAGAATAATCAATGGCTAGTTCTTTTGGTGAGAGTACATCAGACTTTTATAACTTGTGATCTTAGCTTTCCAACGCATCCAAACATGCCTAAAACGGAGCAGTAGAGCCCCTGCTACGACCGTCGAAGTAACCCTTGGTGGAGCCGCCCACCGTTCCTTGCACGCTAGGCAACGGGAGGCGCTTCGACGATGACCCATCGAAGCGCCTTTCCTCGCCCAGAAGTCAAGGAGAAGTTCATCCTGGTGAAGGAGGTCCCTCTGGTCACTTCGTTCATGCCCCTGGTGCATCTGGAGCTCGTTGGAGACGAACTCAAACCACCGCGGTGGAATAATCCCGTCACCAATGACGGAGACCCAGATTCCACCCGCCCACCACCCGAACTTCGGATGGGGCTAACTTTCTGAATTCTCAACCAAATCGAGCAACTAAAAGCTCGAAACTGCATGGAAGAATCCAAGGAGTTAAAATCTGCACTCAGATCAGACATCCAACCACTCTCTAGTGGCTGAACCAAAAAAACGGCAAACGGCATCCATGGTAGGAGCACTTTTACAACAATCTCCCCCGTGCACCTTCCATGCCGGATGCCTCATGCTCACTCTCACTCGTCCGCTCCTGTGCCTTCAAGCCCTTCCCAGCTTATCAACCCAAGCCCTGCAAGGCTGATGACATGCCAATCCAGGGGTTGCGCCTTGGTCAAGCAATCCGCGAGCATGTGCTTCGTGCTGCATTGCTGCAGCACAACCTGTCCCTTCTCCACCATGTCGCGCGCGTAGTGGTAGCGCACGTCGATGTGATTCGTCCTCCTGTGCTGCATCGGGTTTTTGGTCCGCGAGATGGAGCTGGTGTTGTCCTCTTAAACCATTGTAGGCTCCTGCTGTGGCACGCCCAGCTCCTCCAGCAATCTGCGGAGCCAGACTGCTTCCTTGACCGCCTCGGCCAGAGCGATGTACTCCGCTTCCACTGTGGAGGTGGCGATGCAGTCCTGCTTCCTGCTGCACCACGAGACCGCTGCACCTGCAAGGAAGAACACATAGCCAGAAGTGCACTTCCTCTTGTCCACATTGATGGCATAGTCTGCGTCAGTGTAGTAGTCCAGCCGCAAGGGGTCTGACCTCCCCTTCCCATCGTACTCCAGGCACGCATGCCGCGTTGCCTTCAAGTACCGGAGGATGCGTTTCACCGCTGTCAAGTGTAGCGGCCCAGGGTTGGCCACGTACCTGCTCACCTGACCCACCGCGTAGGCCAGGTCCGGCCGAGTTGCCACCATGGCATACATCAGGCTGCCCACCACCGATTGGTAGGACACCTCCGCCATGTCCTCCTTCTCCTCTTTAGTTTGCGGCGCCATTGCTGCACTCAGCTCACAGCTTGTGGAGAACGGACTGCTCACTGGTTTGCAGTCCTCCATGCCGTACCGCTTCAAGACCTCGGCCATGTACTTGGCCTACCCCAGCTCAAGCGTGCGCACCCTCTGGTTCCGCGTGATGCTCATCCCAAGGTAGTACTCCAGCTCCCCCATGTGCGTCATCTTAAATCTGCTGCTCAGCTGCTCCTTGAGCTGCTGCAAAGCCGCCAGATCTGATGAACACAGCATCAGGTCTTCCACGTAGACTGCGACAATCTGATGGAGTCCCTTGCTGCGCCGCACGCTGTGGTCTTACTCACAGCGCTTGAAGTCGAGCTCTGCCACGTAGCCGTCCATCTACTGTACCAGCACCTGGGCGCCTATTTTAGCCCGTACAAGGCCTTCTGCAGCTTGCACACCTTGCCCTCCGGCACATCCACCCCCTCCGGCACCTCAAGGTAGATCTCCTTGTTGATGATGTCATTCAGGAATGCCGTCTTGACATCCATTTGGTGGATCTCCATGTCCTTTGCGACTGCCACTGTGAGGATCGTCCGGATGCTTGTGATCTTGGCGACAGGCGCGAACGTCTCATCGTAGTGTTCGCCTTTCCGCTGCGCGTACCCCTTCGCCACTAGCCACGCCTTAATACTTCTCCACCTTGCTGTCCTTGGTGAGGTTCACCCTGAACACCCACTTGGAGCTGATCACCTTGGCCCCCTCAGGCCGATCCACCACCTCCCAAGTGCCGTTCTCAGCAAGAGATGCAAGTTTACATTTTATTTCTTTGCCCCACTGCTGCCCGTCAGGCCGTGCAAGCACCTCTTGCACAGTTGTCGGCTCCAGTTGCGGCTGACATCATGCACCGTGCCATGCCGACCCAGCGCCCCGTGCTTGCGTCATACCGCTTCGCCTTACTCTGATGCCTCCGGCTGCGACGCAGCGACCTTGGAAACGCTGGCTACTGGTCTTGCTGCTGCTCTGCTGCAACGTTGTCCTCGGCTGCGGGCTCTCCTGCGTCGGCTGCTACGTCCTACGCTCCAGATGTACCTGCACCTGCTGCGTTGCCCTGCTGCGCTCCAGCACCGTGATCCTCCGAAGACCTGTCATCACCCTCCGCAGCCCTCGGCTCCTCACGCCCAAGGAGTTGGAACAACTCCCATTGCTTTGGTGAGTGCACTGCGTCGATGTTGTTACTGCTGTAGTAGCTTTGTTGCTCGTCAAACATGACATCGCGGCTGGTGATGACGTCCTGGGCTTGTGGGTCAAACAGGAGGTATGCCTTGAGCATACTCTCGTAACCGACAAACGCGTACGCCATTGCACGCAGGTCCAGTTTGGAGTCTTTTCTTTGTGTGGGCTGCATCAACGCGTGCGCCTTGCACCGGAACGCCTTCAGGTGCGCCACGCTTGGTTTGCGCCCGCTCCAAGCCTCCTGCGGCATCTTCCAGCTGCTTTCCCCCTTCAGCACTGTCGTTGGGGTGAGGTTGGTGATGTAGCACGCCGTACTCACGGCCTCTGTCCAAAGGCTCCGTGGCAATTTAGCGTCCACGAACATTGCCCGCGCCATGGTGAGTAGCGTCTGGTTTGCTCGTTCCGCCACGCCATTAGACTGAGGCGTGTACGGAGTGGTCGGCTGCCACTCAATCCCCTGCTCCTTCAGCCACCCTCCGCAGCCCACATACTCGCCGCCATTGTCGCTGCGTAGCGCTCTGACCTTTCGGCCAGTCTGCCTCTCTACTGCTGCGACGTACTTCTTCAGCCGGTCCAGCACCTCGCTCTTCCGCTTCAGAAAGTAGACGTAAAGTTTTCTGCTGCAATTGTCGATGAAGGTGACAAAGTACCGCGCGCCCCAAATGGACGGCATCTTGATCGGTCCGCATACATCACTGCGCACGACCTCACGCAGGTTCTCGACCCGCCGCTGCCCGTCTTGAAACGGCTTGCGCTTCGCCTTGCCCACGAGGCAAGGCTCGCACTTGTGCTGTGCGGAATCTGCTGCTGTGTCTGCTGCACCGGTGATGTTGAGGCCACGAACCATGTCGCGCTTCGCCATCTCCTGCACGACTACGGGCGACGAGTGCCCCAACCGCCGATGCCACAACTGCAGGTCTCCTCCCCCGCCTTTTGCGAGGTTGACGACGCGTGCTGGCGGTTCTGCTACATCTGCTGCCGAGGGGATGACCTTGGTTTCAACGATGTAGAGGCCTCCTTTGCGCTTCGCCTCGAGCACAACCTCGCCACCGCCGTCCATCCGCACGACTGCACCTTTTGTGTGGAAGAGAACTTCATAGCCCTTGTCTGTCAAGCGGCTTACACTCAAAATTTCAGCCAGGCCGGGGACATGTTGCACGTTTTGGATAACACACTGTGCCTTTTTACCACCAACCACCACCTCTACATCCAAATCACCTTGGCCGGCCGCAGGTTCGACCTTGTCATTGGTGACCACCATGGACTTTGCAGACTTGGTGTAGTTGATGAACCCACCTTCTCAACTTGGGTATGCTCCTCCGCACCTGAATCAAGGCACCGCCGGTTGGCACCCTCCAGGTCATGGTTCTTCGTGCCGTTGAGGAGTGCCTTCTTGCCTTTGGCACCCTTGCCGCCAACCTGTGCCTCCTCCGGGCACTCCTTGGCCCAATGGCCCTCTTTGCCACAGTTATGGCATGCACCCTTCTTGGCACCCTTCTTACCGCGGCCTCGCTTGCCGCTGCTGCTGCCACCCTGCGTTTTGGTGACCAGGGCAGTTGAGGATGATGAGGTCTCAGCACCGCTCCGACGGTGCACCTTGTTGCGGATGTACTCGGCGACTGCGCCGTAGGTGAGTTTATTTTCCTCCCAACCTCCCAGCACGGTGATGAGAGGACCCCAACTGTCGGGTAGAGCCATGAGGAGCGCCATCGCATGCATCTTTGTGTCAATCATCCACCCCACATCATTGCATTGCGAGGCAAGAGACTCAATCTGCTGCATGGCAGAAATGACGTCCTCACCCTCCTCGATCCTCACCGTCAAGAGTCTGTTCATAGCGAAGATCTTGTTGGCTATGGATGTTGATTGGTGAATGGAATAGAGCTTCTTCCACGCATCAGCTGCCAGGTTGCAGCCGTGGATGTAACCCCACTGAGATTCATGCAGCACCGACAATAGAAGCATCAGCGCCTCCATGTTCTTCTTCGCGAAGGCCGTCTTCTCCTCGTTTGTTGCGCTCGCATGTTGAACCTCCGTGCCCTTCATAAGCTCCAGCAGTCCCTTTTGCGCGAGGTAGATCTTGAAATGCCATCGCCACAGCCCAAATCCAGGGCCGCCCATGTACTTTTGGATGGGCAAGGACTCCGGCTTCTGCGCCATGATGAACTTCTGCGAGGGACAGTCGAAAATTGCAACGGCGACGTCGCCCAGAGCGACACTCCTGTACGTTCCGGAAGCCGTGAACGTCTTGGTAGGCAGGTCAGGGCTGAGGGCCCATAACCCTTTGTCAGGAATGGTGTCCTGGAGTGCCCTGAACCAAATGAGTGTCCACGGCTACTTAATGCAAAGAGACTTCCAAGGGAGGTGTGTGTGTTGGGTCGCCACAACACCAAGGGAGCACAATTCTGGCAGAATGCAGGTTGCGGAAAATGAGAGAGGCTGAGAATCATTAATGGCTAGTTCTTTTGGTATGAGTACATCAGATTCTTATAACTTGTGATCTTAGCTTTCCAACGCATCCAAGTATGCCCAAAACGGAGCAGTAGAGCCCCTGCTACGACCATCGAAGTAACACTTGGTGGAGCCGCCCACCGTGCCTTGCACGCTAGGCAACGGGAGGCGCTTCGACGATGACCCGTCAGAGCGCCTTTCCTCGCCCAGAAGTCAAGGAGAAGTCCATCCTGGTCAAGGAGGTCCCTCTGGTCACTTTGTTCATGCCCTTGGTGCATTTGGAGCTCGTTGGAGACGAACTCAAACCACCGCGGTGGAATAATCCCGTCACCAATGACGGAGACCCAGATTCCACACGCGCACAACCCGAACTTCGGATGGGGCTAACTTTCTGAATTCTCAACCAAATCGAGCAACTAAAATCTCGGAACTGCATGGCAGAATCCAAGGAGTTAAAAACTGCAATCAGATCAGATAACCAACCACTCTCTAGTGGCTGAACCAGGAAAAAAAGGCAAACGGCATCCATGGCAGGAGCACTTTTTTAACATGGACGATATGGTATACATCTATGAAACGCCTCCAAGTTATACATGAATGTTTATGTTCGTAAACCATGTCTAAATATACGTAGTATAATAATATGGAACCTATAAAGCAGATTAAGACAAAAACGCACCTTTTATGTACCATAATAAACACCTAATTCAAAAATCTGAGAGTTTGTATTCGTAATAGAACTGTACATAGTAGGAAAGTATCCACACTATACAATAAATGGCGCACATAGTTATACAATAAGCACTCTACCCCACTTAGAAATGTGTACCAACCAAATGCAGATTTCGATCCCCTCACTAAATTTTCGCATTTAACTTTAATCGGCTGGACACAGATACATTTCACACAAGTCATTCGCCTGATGAACCAGGAATCATGCATGATTTATTACATTTTAACATTCCTTACACATATTGGACTACAACTGTTGCCCCCCCCCCCTCCCAATATGCGGAACACTGATCACGGGAGAAAGAAAATAAGGACAATCCTTGCATACAAGTGTAAAAAGACTTACATCAGGAGAGTCGTTATCTTGGTACCATGACCGTAAATGATTCACAAAATGTGACAAATAGGGTAAATTAGGGAGAACGTTGCTCACCTGCATTTAAGGATGAGGGTGGTAATCCTACGCGTCGACCTGTCCACTCTCTTTCTATTCATGTCTAAACACTAGCCATTGAATCGTGATGTTTTCTAGCATTTTACATTTCTAAACTCCGTGGTTGTTGGGGACACGAAGTAGATAGGGAAGCGAGTACACGAGGATAAACATATGATGTGGCATAACGTAGAGAGGACTGGGAGCTGATGCAACGGAAAGGAGAGGCGGACAGATTTTGACCATGCGATCCATCAGATTGACACTTGGCACATCGACGGTCAACACCGAACACAAAGATAACAAGATTACCGTCAAACCATACTTCAGATTACACTCCAACCGTTTACTTTGTGCACTGAGCTTTCCAAAAGATGGTCTACGATAACTGGACGACTACGATTGAGCGAGACCTCATCTATTGCTTGCCAACCAAATGATCGAATGTTTTCATTTGTGTCACCAGCAATCGACGACGACGACCATCTCGCTACACTCAACGATCTAGCTCGATGCTCTGTCCTAGCGCCACGAACACACCACGTCAACAGAGTATTGAAGACCCGACCTCTTACATCTCCGGCTTAAAGCCACACAGTGGGAATGCACAAAGAAAAACACTGATTAATGTATCCATGAACTCCATGCTGTCGTGATTAAATAGAAGTAGATGGCCGCGATTGGCGCTGCACTCGGGTCCGCAGGGGGATCCGGGTGAGCATAACAGTTCCTGTCGACAGGATGGTAGACAGTCGACTATGCGAAGTCAGTAACATGTTGTAGTGAGTCTGTAGTAGGTTTTTTCAATCAAGAGTCTTTCTTTAGCACAAAGCATGCCACTTTTCAACATTTCCTTCTCTACTCCCCATTTTAATTGCCCATTTTTAAACCGTTAAAAACATTTTGAGAGCATCATAAGGAAGACCGAAGTATCTCACTCACATAATACACTTCATACATCGTCATTACCTTATTCTAAACGGGACCAGTGTACCTCTATACCTTATGTATTACTAATGTATATAGTTAAACTACCTCTATCAGGACACATGACAACGAATTGCAGAGGCGTTCCAGAGTGACAACGACGGTGAATATGCAGGGTTGCCTTGGGTGGATGAAGAGCAAGGGGATTGAGTGGCAGAAAACAACTCCACACTCCCCACAACAGAATGGCATCGCAGAGAGAGCAAATCGCACAATCCTTAACATGGTGCGTTCCATGTTGAGCGACGCCGGCCTCACACAACGGTATTGGGCGGAGGCGGCAAGGACAGCAGCGTACATCATGAATCTCATGCCGACCAAGCCGCTGAAGGACAAGGAGAGCAATGCGTGGAAGTCGCCACAAGAGGTGTGGAGCGGGAGGAAGCTGGCGGTGGGTCATCTCCGCACGTTTGGTTGTGTTGCACATGCAATGGTGCAGGCACGTGAGGGACGGAGCAAGCTGGACCCGCGTACCCGCCGGTGTATATTCCTTGGATATGAGAGCAGAAGCAAGGCGTATCGGCTCTTTGACCCAAGGAGGCAGCAGATTGTGCGGAGTCGCGACATCACGTTTGACGAGAAAAGCCGTTGGAAAGACAAAAAGGCAGGTCTCTCCAAGAGGGGGGAGTGGATGCCACTCCTTGAGGGGAAGACGCCGGAGGACATGAATGAGGGTGACATCCTCGCATCACTACCAATCGGAGAGCATCGCCTGAGGGATGGGCGAGCGGCAGACTTTATTCCGGCCAGTTCGGATGAGGAATCCGAAGCACTGGAGATGGACGTGGAGGTGGGGAGTCAACAGATGTCTCCAAGGTCTCCAAGAGAGGGGGAGCAGGCGCTTGGAGAGGATGGCGCCAAAAGGGGACAGCAACAACAACAACCGCCTCAAGAGCCCCGCACGAGTAACCGTGTGCNATGGGCGAGCGGCAGCCTTTATTCCGGCCAGTTCGGATGAGGAATCCGAAGCACTGGAGATGGACGTGGAGGTGGGGAGTCAACAGATGTCTCCAAGGTCTCCAAGAGAGGGGGAGCAGGCGCTTGGAGAGGATGGCGCCAAAAGGGGACAGCAAAAACAACAACCGCCTCAAGAGCCCCGCACGAGTAACCGTGTGCGAAGAAGGAAAAAAAAGTATGTTGCCGACAAGGGAATTTGGACTGGGTTTGCACAAGCCTTCTTCACGCAAGAGGAGCCTCAATCTGTAAAGGAGGCACTACAGAGGAAGGATGGGACTGAGTGGGAGGGAGCAATAAAATCTGAGCTTGCCTCCCACGAGGAGAACGGCACTTGGGAGCTGGTTGACCGGCCGGAGGGCGCGAAAATCATCGGCTCCAAGTGGATCTTCCGGAAGAAGCTCACAAAGGAGGGGAAGGTGGAGCGGTACAAGGCGCGGCTGGTGGCGAAAGGATATGCCCAGAGAAAAGGGGAGCACTACGACGAGACCTTTGCACCAGTTGCCAAGTTTGCCTCCATCCGTACTATCCTCTCGGTGGCAGCGGCACGCGACTACGAAATCCACCAAATGGACGTGAAAACCGCGTTCCTCAATGGCAACCTGGACAAGGAAGTCTACATGGAGGTGCCAGAGGGGGTGGATGCGCCGCAAGGGAAGGTGTGCCGGCTTCGCAGGGTGCTCTATGGACTGAGGCATCTCCGCTCATGTGGTACCTCAAGATGGATAGTTTCATGGGTGAGCTTGGCTTCAAGCGCTGTGAGGTCGATCACAGCGTGTACGTGCGTAATCAGCCAGGACTCCACCAAATTGTCGTCCTCTAAGTGGATGACCTCATCCTTGTGTCTTCGGATGAGGGGGAGCTCAAGAGCCTGAAGCAACAACTTGGCGGCCGGTTCAAGATGACAGACATGGGCGAGCTTGAGTACTACCTTGGCATCGCCATCAAGAGGGACCGCAAAGCACGCACACTGGAGATGGGTCATGAAAAATATGTGCAAGAGGTGCTCTGCCGCTACAACATGGAGGAGTGCAACCCCATCGGCACACCTATGACAACGACATGTGAGCTGAGCTTGAGCATGGGCCCGAGCACGGAGGACGAGAAGGCGGAGATGGCTGGAGTACCGTACCAGTCCGCAGTTGGCAGCATAATGTATGCCATGGTGGCGACGCGGCCTGACCTTGCCTTTGCTGAAGGACAAGTGAGCCGCTATGTTGCTGATTCGGGGCCGCTACATTGGCAAGCCATGAAGAGAATCCTCCACTACTTGAAGGCAAGGACACATTCGCGACTTGTGTTTGGAGGGGGAGCGCGGACTGACTCCCTCGAGTTGGTTGGCTACTCTGATGCTGACTGGGCAGGTGACGTTGATGACCGCAAGTCAACATCAGGCTNCAAGGCATCTAGAGGTGTCTTGGTCTTCTGGACACCTTCCCTCCTACTAGAAGCAAGCTGAGGAATCTAGGAAGGGGCAGAAGCTTCTAGAGGAGGGAAGGGATGCCTTCCTAGGTGGGAAAAGGACAGCCTACCAAGGAGCACTCTAGAAGCCATAGAATCTGCTAGGAAGCTCCAAATCTGGCATGCTTTGGTGTTCTGGAAAGCTTAGATCAGTGGCTATAAAATACCACTGCTTGTGAGCCTTGATGAAGTGTTAGTTCCCATCCAATTGAGGCCAAAACTATTGCCTCACTCTCTGACCAGATTTTTCCATCCTTGGAACCAGTTGCCTCCACAGTTTCAGTCTCTCCAAAAAGAGTTGGTGGTGTGAACCAGCCACTTCTAGGAACCCTCCAGGGTGCACACTCACCCTCAGGCCAACAGTTATTACCAAATGATACTGACAATTTTGTTCCTTTTTTGAGCCCACAATATTGTCTAACATGTTGCAGGACCACCCCGTACAATGGCGTTACAGAATTTGACGGAGAGGATACAACAATCAGAGTCAATATTCCCACAACACCTACATCATCTGTTTTTTAACTTGATTTCCGAAACCAAGGGGGAAAACGAGGAAGTCTATGAGGAAGTTGCTCGTGGTATCGCAACGGCACATGGCTCCGACATTCTTCCATGCGGGAGAACAATCAGTGCCACGCTGTGTGGAAACGAGGCATGGCTCCATAGACAGACCATCACTGCGATGAAATCCATGGATGAACAAACCGCTTTCAAAGCTGGTAACTACGGTGCGGTTGTAATGCCAAGAGCAACCGAATGCATCATTTGTATCAACGAAGACGGACTCCTGAAGAAACTGTACACAAAGCAGAAGCCAGAAAAGAAGAAGTGTATGTTTGTGTTGGCAAGCGGTCAGTTAACTTGGGGAAAAGTACAGAAAAAGTGTTTCAATTCATGCACTACACAGTACTTTCCATCCTGGTGTAAGATGGAAGATGGCACAAGACAGCCGTACAAGTCAGGCCTTGACGATGAACACGTCTTCCAATTCAAGGAGGATACCATTTTCGACAAACAAATATTCAAACAGTTTGAGAACGAGCTGTAAGAAAGTTTACTATTGAAGAGCACTTGTCAATTCAAACCTTTCCACTAACGATCATTCTTTCAACATGCCGATGCAGATTTTATGCACAGATGTCATTCGTTGGCAAGTGCAACATTTTCAATGCAACGCATGAGCACGAGGCAAACCTGATGTTCGGCTCTGAGATCAACCGTCGGAGAGATAGACCGACCCTGAACCGACAACACTTTGAAGAGGCTTTCATTGCATGGCAACTGCTAGAGTTTGTGAAGGAAATCGACAAATCTCTCATTCATGGCCTTGACCTTTGTTGGAAGACAACTACGTTGTGTAAAATGGTAAACCTCAATTTCATGTGCTGTATCCGTGAATCTGTTCTCTACACGTTGTTGATCAATACACCTCTGTGTGAAAGCAGGTTATCCCAATGCTTCGAAAATGGATGACCGACAAGGCGCACAATCACCAGTGTTCAATGCCACTATCCGGTCAAGCACTGTCCATTGATGGAAATGCAAAGCTGTACAGAGCACGCTGTGCCTAGATGGACATTGTTTATGTGAACACCATCCATGGCCGCACATTACATGGTTGGGATGAGACACCGGCGGCTCGATCAAGTTTCTGTCCCGCTCACCAACCAGAATCTGCGAGGATGAGAGAGGAAATGGAAAGGGAGGTTGAACAGCAGGTTGAAGAATTCTGGGAAGCTCGCCGACGCACAAGGGGAACAACCAACATTTACAGGGTGGAGGCCATTGTTGGGTCAAAAATCACCAAGGTCGGTATTCGGCTCTATTTGTGAAGAAAGTCTAAAGTGTATTCCTTTCACGCCCAACTACGATCAAGATCCTCTTCTCTAACGAAACATCCCGTGTTCCTTCTGGGAAAAACTTTGTACAGAATCAAATGGCAGGGGTACCCTTCAAGTGAGAACACGTGGGCGAACGAAAATGACATCATTGACAAAACGTTGATCTCGGACTTCATTGCTAAAAAACCCAATCATAGGGAACTGAGAAAGAAGGAGCTCAACGAGTTGGACTTCAAGCTGGACTCAATGCCAAGCAAGCTGGAATGCACAAAAGATTATCCAAGGATGGACATGCATACATCAGCTTGTATGTTTGAGACGTGAATTTTGGACGCGACCAAAACTCACGTCTCAAACACCTGGAAGACGCCACAAGCTTTGGCAGTCTACCAACCAGCCTCAATAATGTTTTCTTCTCGCCACTTTTGCAGGGGTGTTGCATGCCGTCTGGACTTGCTGTGGCTACCCGTTTCCATTTTTTGAGATGGTCAGATGTGAGTCATTGATGATGGTTCTATACTACATATGCGAAACTTTCGAGGACGTGCCGCTACAAAAATTCATCTACTACGACTACATGTGTGGACTGGCTCGGTTTGCCCAGTCCCACGGCAGAGAACAGTTCACCAAGATCAACGAATTTATACATCAAGTCAAGAAGAGAAGTGCGGTCGACTTTACAATCCACAAGCATGTCCAGCCTACTTATCATCCGTTCAACTGATGCATTGCTTCCATGTTCAAAATGCAGTTGATGAAGTCCATTTCAAGGGACACAAAGATGATTGGTGCAAGAAAAAATGTGACCCATCATTGGACGCTGAAGTCGAGCTTGTCAACACCTTGGTCTCTGAACAACAGTTCTCCAGACTCAGCCGCTACACTCACATACTCAGATACACAAACAAGGAACATTTCCACCTGCTTCTCTTGCTTAAACTTTACCGCAAACAGTGTACGCTGGACATCAACGCTGAAAGGGAGAAACGTGAGTCAGCATCATGCACGTTGTACATGCAGTCTTCGTTCGTGCATGAGGAACTCATGCCATGTTTGACCGTGTGCAGTACTTTAAGCAAGCGACCCAACAAAGTTTCAACAAATGATCCAGGACCGTCTGAAGAAGTAAAACAGAAAAGGTAGGCCAAAACGATGTCGTTTTGTAGACTACAATGATGACCATGGACCAATCTAATGGAATGTGTACTATGCAGGAAGGAAAGCAACACTGCCCCCACAACTTGACGACACAGTACAAGGTATGTAAAGAATACTCCTGAATGACCAGTTTTCTACTGTGATAACCATGGCTCAGTGGCTGATGAACACATCCTTGTTATCAATTTCAGGTACAGACCAGAGAGTCGAACCACTTCTTCAAACTATTGAAAACGATCAACCAGCTCCAAATTGATGGAGGATGCGAAAGAAAAAATGAAGGCCTTTGAACTATTTTTCGACATATTCAATGCTTACACATGTTCAGTACACGCAACGATTGGCAGACGAAAACGCCCCCCCCCCTCCCTATTGGTTTACCCTAACACATTCATCTGATAACCGTAGTATAACGTACATAGACAATTTATGTTGCATTACCATATGGAATAGTGTACAAAGCAATGCCAGAACTCTTGCAAGATCCAAAACCATATAAGAAAACTTAAACATCTGCACCATACACTAGTGTATAACCTGCAACCATCCTCACATATGCTCCTCTCATACACTTAGCATATGTATCCCCTCCCCCCCCTCCACATTCATCAACCAACTCGAATGTCTGCACCATACACTAGTGTCTAACCTGCAACCATCCTCCTATACACTCCTCTCATACACTCGGGATATGTATCCCCCGCCCTTTCCTCAACCAACTTGAATGTCTGCACCGTACACTAGTGTACAACCTCCAACCATCCTCCCATATACTTCTCTCATACACTCAGCATACACACCCTCCCCTCCCCCCCCTCCACATTCATCAACCAACTCGAATGTCTGCACCATACACTAGTGTCTAACCTGCAACCATCCTCCTATACACTCCTCTCATACACTCGGGATATGTATCCCCCGCCCTTTCCTCAACCAACTTGAATGTCTGCACCGTACACTAGTGTACAACCTCCAACCATCCTCCCATATACTTCTCTCATACACTCAGCATACACACCCTCCCCTCCCCCCCCTCCACATTCATCAACCAACTCGAATGTCTGCACCATACACTAGTGTCTAACCTGCAACCATCCTCCTATACACTCCTCTCATACACTCGGGATATGTATCCCCCGCCCTTTCCTCAACCAACTTGAATGTCTGCACCGTACACTAGTGTACAACCTCCAACCATCCTCCCATATACTTCTCTCATACACTCAGCATACACACCCTCCCCTCCCCCCCCTCCACATTCATCAACCAACTCGAATGTCTGCACCATACACTAGTGTATAACCTGCAACCATCCTCCTATACACTCCTCTCATACACTCAG
Organism: Penium margaritaceum; assembly: GCA_023375785.1. Taxonomy (NCBI): domain Eukaryota; kingdom Viridiplantae; phylum Streptophyta; class Zygnematophyceae; order Desmidiales; family Peniaceae; genus Penium; species Penium margaritaceum. The sequence goes on from SZWC01001496.1 coordinate 214,067, forward strand.
CATATGTACCCCCTCCCCACCACATTCATCAACCAACTGAATTTCTGCATCATACACTAGTGTGTAACCTGCAACTATCCTCCCATACACTCCTCTCATACACTCGGGATATGTATCCCCCTCCCTTTCCTCAACCAACTTGAATGTCTGCGCCATGCACTAGTGTACAACCTGCAACCATCCTCCCATACACTCCTCTCATACACTCAGCATATGTACCCCCCCTTCCTCAACCAACTTGAATGTCTGCACCATACACTAGTGCATAACCCGCAACCATCCTCCCATATACTTCTCTCATACACTCAGCATACACACCCTCCCCCCCCCCCCCCCTCCCCCTTCCTCAACCAACTTGAATGTCTGCCCCATACACTAGTGCATAACCCGCAACCCTCCTCCCATATACTTCTCTCATACACTCAGCATACACACCCTCCCCCCCCCCCCCCCTCCCCCTTCCTCAACCAACTTGAATGTCTGCCCCATACACTAGTGCATAACCCGCAACCCTCCTCCCATATACTTCTCTCATACACTCAGCATACACACCCTCCCCCCCCCCCCCCCTCCCCCTTCCTCAACCAACTTGAATGTCTGCCCCATACACTAGTGCATAACCCGCAACCCTCCTCCCATATACTTCTCTCATACACTCAGCATACACACCCTCCCCCCCCCCCCCCCTCCCCCTTCCTCAACCAACTTGAATGTCTGCCCCATACACTAGTGCATAACCCGCAACCCTCCTCCCATATACTTCTCTCATACACTCAGCACATGTACCCCCACCCCCCCCACCACCTTCATCAACCAACTTGAATGTCTGCACCATACACTAGTGTATAACCTGCAACCATCCTCCCGTTCACTCCTCTCATACACTTAGTATATGTACCTCCCCCTTTACACTGTCAACTTGAATGTCTGCACCATACACTAGTGTACAACCTGCAACCATCCTCCCATACACTCCCTCATACACTCAGCATATGTAACCCCTCCCCCCCCCAACCCCTTACCCTTGCTGGTAACTTCATGGAACCTTCATAGCACCCAACATGAACTATAAACCAGTTTAACAGTGTAAAAAAAAAAACGCCATCAACCATACCTCAAGGATGGATGCTCTAGCAAAACTAGGGGAGACAATAGATGTTACCTTCTACCTGTGCCTCATCGACTCTCAGATGTACTTGTCCAAGACAACACGACCTGACATTGCCCTCACTGTCAACCTCCATCCACAGTTCTTGAAGTTTCCTTGGGAAAGAGATTTTCACACTGAGTGTGAGTGCTGTGGTATGTGGTTCTCACACCTTGCCTCAGATTCTGCTTTTGATACCTGTGTTTGGTCGTAGTTGATGGCTACACAGACTGTGACTGGGCCAGAAGCCCGGATGGGCACAGTCGGACAGGCTACACATTCCTACTGGGTGGTACTACTGTTTTGTGGCATAGCAGCAAGCATGTCCCCATTGTATGTAGCTCATCAGAGGCTGAGTATGTTGTGTTAGGGGCTAGGGCTGGTAAGGCAGTGTGGCTACAACATGTGTTTTGTGAGTTGCATAAATTTGAGGCTTGCATGGTTCTGCACTGTGATAAGCAAAGTGCTCTTGCCATTGCAGAGAATTCTATTGCATTTCATGTACGTACAAACCACATTGTTGTTGAGCTTACTTTCTGCGTGATCTTGTGGAGCGACATGTGATCTCCACCATCTATGTCGGCACAGAAATGCATCGAGCTAACTTCCTCACCAAGGCACTGGCATGCGAAAAGTTCATGGTGGCCATTTGACCTGTCGGGCTTTGTCCCTTGCCTGAGGATAGCTGAGAGTCAGATGTGTGTATATTTATCGTTGAGCATTTGTTTGCACTCTTTTGTCATTTTTGCACTTGTGTTTACATGCATACCATAACGTAACGGGAGAGTTGTGATGTGAGCTGTCCTCGTCTGTTTGTAGAGCTTAATGTGACCACTCGACCGTGTCCATGCTCGTGCAGATCCTTGATGCGGACCTAGCTCACGCTGGAGCACCCTCGGGTGGTGGCCCCATCCACCAGCAGCTGCCAGACAGCTGCTACAGCGTCACGGGTGCTTTCTGTGGCACTCTGCGAATTTTCTCTAGAATTTTCTTGATGGAATGGCTTTTGAACCCCAATTCCATGTTATGCATTCTACGTCAGCCGGTCATTGCTGGACCCATGCATGTGTGCATTCGTTCTGTCTGGTAAAAGACTCTGTGTTTGCAAGATCAGACGGTTCTCCTTTGGGATGACTGCACATAGGTACGGCCAAAAAAGTGAATTTGTGCCAGTTTAGGACAGACTGACACTTTCATGTGCGTCATCCCCTGTGCACTGCAGGAAGTAATAATGTTGCGCGCTTGTCAACTTTCACCTCTCTCTGCATGAGGTATAGGCAATCGCATGTCTTTAATACACTGAAGTATCTGTGTATACGGCAGAAACACTAGATTACATACCTCAGGTACTAATACATTCTCACATGCACTGAGTTGATTGTGTATAGAATGTGTTCCGTGTGTAGGACTGAAGTTAAAAACTGTTGGGTGTGTGTACTGTTTCTTTGGTCGGGGTCTCTCTGCGTGTTCATTGCAATAGTTATGTACATAGGCATATGATGACAGACCGGTCAAGATACACTATGGGCACTGTACACCATTGTATCAGTCTACAAAGCTTCCTGTTGCACGCACCAGCTGGTAGTAGTGCATTGGGGAGGGGGTGCCAGTGCATTGGTACATTGAATTGGGCAGTGTATGTGGCGGGGGTCTACTTTTGTTTCCTAGTGTATGAGGTCTTGCAGTGTATGATCTCTATCTCTTGTTGTGTG
>SZWC01001496.1:246260-256717 GCA_023375785.1 Penium margaritaceum
ACATGTATATGTATATGTACATGTGTATAAATATGTATATGTATATGTATACGTATATGTATATGTATATGTATATGTATATGTATATGTATATGTATATGTATATGTATATGTATATGTATATGTATATGTATATGTATATGTATATTTATATGTATATGTATATATGTATATGTATATACTCGCCTCTCTTCAGGATTTGCAACTAACTCCCTAGGACTGTACTCACCTCTCTGCTTCTGTCACTTTGCGAAGAAACTCCTGCATGCCTCGTTGCTTCTGCTTGCTTCTGGTCTTGCAGTCCTTGCTTTTTGCATTCTTCTGACATGGTATAAGAGCAACAGGCACTATCACCTAGTGCCCCGTGACCCACTCATTGCCTCGTTGTCCCCCGTCGCTCCACTCTTGTGCCTAGGAGTCCTCTGCCACAGTCACCGCCACTGTATGCCTCTTCGCTTTTTCAGCAGCACTATCTTGATTGCTCCGCGGACGAAAACGACACGTCATCATCCTGGTCCATCCCTGCGGCCAGATCCGCACATGTGGCCAAGCTGGAGACATGACGTCGATAACAACTGAGAACATCTCCCGAGTCATTGCTTGTCGCCATCTTCTTGGAAGCTTCTATCAGAAGAATGTCATGAGTGAAGAAGGCAAGAGTAGAAGCAGGCAGAAGCAATGGTACATGCTCAGTCATTTCAACTGAATGACAAGAGCAGAGAGGTGCGAGCATTCTCGGGGAGCTAGTCACAGAGCTGGAAGGGAGGCAAAGCACCTGAGTTGCGAGGTAGACAGGAGTCAGAGAGAGAATCGTGGGAACAACATGAAGAGCGGATAACGAGTGCTGAGCAAAGGATGACGGAGCAAAGGACAGTGAGCTAGGAATGGTTGGCGAAGGCAAAAGTAGTGAGGGGTGAACAGAGTGAGAACACGGCGGCGAAGCCGTAGAAACAAAAGGGATTAGGATGTTGAAAACTTTTGTGGTTAAAGTACGAGGGAATGAACATCCTCCATATATCCAACAGAACAAGAGACAAACGGATAGTCAACTGCTTCTTGTGCGCTAGTCAGACGTGCCTGTGATTGTTTTATCACGTATTAGGAGATCACTTAGTATGGTATCCGTTGGGCACTGGGTACACTGACAACGACCAGTGATTATTGTTACCGAGTTGGTTCATGCAAGAGCTGAACCATTATTAAGAGCTCGGAATGTCTGAGGGGTGAGAAAGGGGAGATTCGCAGCCTGGTTGGTGCCCGCGTCAGGTCAAGTCTTTTTCCTCCGAGGATGAGGAGTCATCTTGGCGAAGTCGCTTAACTCTGACAACATCTTGCCGCCTACCGCCTATCCTTCCTCATTCCTCAACCGCCACAGACGCTTTTGTCTTCCTCATCTACTTCATCTGCCTCATCTGCTCCATGTGCTTCATTCACATCTGCTTCCTTGCAACCATTGCTGCAAGTCTCACCTTTGCACCGCACTCTCGCATTCTCAGCAGCAGCTGCATGCGATCCGTCAAAAGGACATCGGACACCACCAGTCTTCTTGCTCCCATTGCAAGCCAATAGCGGAACAAGCCGTCACTCTTCTGACACTAGCGAACCAGCGTCACTGCTTACCTCACAACCTCCTCTGCTACAGCCAACGTCCTCTCGCCGCCAGGATATCGGACACCGCCAGTCTTTCTGCCCACGCCTCGAGCCAACTAGAGAACAAGCCGTCACTTTCCTGACAGCAGAGCAATCGGCTGCCTTGCTCATGCCCTCTGCCGCTCCACTTCTTGCCTTGTCATCCTCCTCCATCGTCCTCCCTTGCCGCGCCACCAACATTGTGACCAGTGTCCTCTCCATCAGCCTTCACACTTCCTCTTCATCCTCCATTTCCTCAAGCCTGCCTTTGCATCAGCTTCATCTCAGCCTCCTCTGCTTCCTTTATTTCGGTTTTGCATCATCCTCCTCTTTATCCTCATCCGCATGGTTCCACATCACACGTGGTTCCGTCCCTACACCCACTCAGCTATCCGTCTCCCCTCTGCCATCATCAGCTTCCATCATCCCCTCGGCACAAGCATCCGCCCGGTCCCATTGCCCATTTTCTGACAAACTACGCCCACGCCAAAAACTTCAACAGCGCACGCAGTTCGCCCCTGCGTCCACTTCTATAACATCAGCTTGCGCTTCCTCATCAACTCTTATCTGCATCTGTAGTGAGCACAAGGACCTGCACAAGCTAGCTTCCCGCTTTGTAGCAGCATGCACTTATGCCGGCAACAGATTTCTCGCGGCGCATTGGCCTTCGCCTTCCCCTTATCGCATTGGATACCTCTTATCATCAGCGCACATGGTTTTGCCTTGCACCCAGTCCACTATCAATTGCTCCTTCCCCATCATCCGCCTTCATCTGCTCGGCACAAGGATTTGTCCGCTTGCATTGCCTGCTTTGCAACAACCTGCGCCCACGACAAAATCTTTGCAGCGCACGTGGTCTAATCCATGCGCCTTCCCAGTCATCATCGCCTCTTATGCTTTCACTTCGTCAGCCTCTGCCTCCTCCTTAGCAATCATTCACATCTGCTATCAACTCAAGAACTTGCACCTCCCCGTATTCAAAGGAATCTGACAGCTGATTTCTCATAGCAAGTTGGAGAGTGCCTTTCCCTTGCCGCTTTTGCGTCCTCACAACCATCATCTCCTCATTCGCCCTCAGCACCGCTCTTCCCCTTTTTGTTTCTTCTCTTCCACTCCACCTCTACGAATCATGGCCCAGCCTCCTCCCTTAATTCCGGGACTCGGAGTAAACAGAGACAATCTTACAAAATGGGCAGATACTGTTATCTGGGAAGCACCAATCTGGACCATCAATGGTTGTCAGGGTGACGGCATGCTCCTTAAGCACTATGAACACCAGCATCAAGGTGTCAGACATGCGAGACCATATGTGCAGGCCCTTCACGCCATATCCGATCTGCATCGTCCACTCCTTGATCCATCCTACCATCACCATTTGTTGGAGCGGCGCACAGGACCTCTTCTCTAGGAACAAGTCCGACAAGCATCATGGAGAAACTGGATCAACGGAACATGCAAGAACAGGACCTACCTTCCGCCTGCTCCAGCACACCTTCCCATACTCACAAACCGTGCCGCGGAAAGCAATGGACGTCGCCTTGAAACATCGGCAGAAGAGTGGATGCACCAAGTCCTCGACTGGATGTTTTCAGAATTCTTATATGGGTTTGGCATAACTCACTGTCTACTTGGAACTCGTCTCCACCTTGGTCGGTTGCCTGACGAGGAGACCAACGCCCTCTATGCACAAGTAGAGAGCCAAGTTTGTACCACGATTAAAGAACTCGTGCCACCATGCCAACACGTCCTAGTGGACAACCATCCAAGAAACCTTGGAGCAATGTGGTACACCCTTCTTGCCTCGTATGGAGTCAACATGTCCCTTGCTATCAGGAGACGTTACTCCCACTGAAAGACACTTGTGTGACCTCTGTCTGACTCAAGGGGGGTGTCAGAAATATAGACTCAGACAGAGGTCACTGCTCAGAAATTCCGACTTCTCAATAAAGGTTTAGGTTTGCACCGAACCACCTTGGTGAACGGTCCATCGGTCACTTAGACCGTTATGACCAAATTCCAAGTCATCCCCTAACAAAGTGAAACCTGTCATCCGTGTCCGGCTAGCGGAAGGAAGCCGTTGCTCCTACTCATGTGTCCTGTTCTGTCCTTTTATACTAAAGATGTTAATTCACTCGAGTTTACCAGAAAAGTTCTTTGCATCCTGTTCCCCTTTGGGTGCGTGACTTCGCCACCATGTTCTAGCTCTACTTGCCCCTCCCTCCCATCGCCTTTGCCCACCATTCTATGCTCTTAGCTCTTCGCTTCATCACGCTCAATCCATTGCTCAACCTTAGTGCATCACTCTCTTCACTCTCGTGCTCCCTCACCGCCCTCTGTCTACCTTGGAGCTCCGGTACCTCGCCTCTCTTGAGGATCTGCAACTAACTCCCAGGGACTACACTCGCCTCTCTGCTTTTGTCACGCTGCTAAGAAACTCCCACATGCCTCGTTGCATTTCCTTGCTTTTTCTCTTGCAGTCCTCGCTCATTGCATTCTTTTGACAGCATCACCTGCGTGCGCAGAAACGGAGTGCGGACCAAGAACCTGTTACACACCCTTGCCAGGGGGTCAACGACGACAGAGGACGACACGGCCACCAATGAGATCAGTGAAAGAGACAAGATTGAGGGTGTAGGTGGTAGAAAAGCCGCACACGTCAAGAGTCAGACTAGACAGAAGGGAAAGGTCAAGAGCCGAGACCTAGAGGACGGTGGAAAAGGAGAGGCAGACAGTGCCAACACAAAGAAGAGGGAGCAAGGCACCATCACCAGTGTACACCAAAGTGGTCACAGAAATTGGACTAAAGGACGATAAACAACTTGCGAACGGGGCACATATGGTCCGTCGCATCACATTCAACCACACAGGACGGGGACATGACGCGCAAAGTGCCGGAGAGGAGATAGTATGAATTCGTACGAGGGGAGAGAGGAGAGGGACAAAGAGTGGGCTAGGGAACGTGGGGAGAAGCGAGACAAGAGACAGTGATAGCAAGCATGTCAAAGAAGGGAGACGTGCCAGCGGGCAGCGGGGCACCAAGCACACCCTTAGCTTGGACGCGACGAAGGAGAGCAGTTATCGCATTCTCCGTAAAGGGAGGGTGGGCCACAAGGACGGGCGGCGTACGGCTTGGGGCGCCAATCGGAGGAGCTCAAGGGAATGCAGCACGTGAAGGAGTACCAAGGGCAACATACACGGGATTGTGGAGGAGAACACGCTGACGGGTGATGCGCTCACAAAGTTTGGGAACTAGGGGAAGCAGGTACGCATGATGACAATAACCCACAACCTCGCAGTTCAAGCAGGTACGCGGACCAGCACCGCCACCACCACCACCGCCAGCGCAGAGCACGAACAGACAAGGCATTAGCCACTGGGGTTAGGAGGAGGAAGGGCACGGAATCGAAGCGGGCAAGCTCAGTCGGAGGAGCCGCAGGCCGGGAGACCGCCTGGAATGAGCGCAGACAGTCGAACAGCACCGGCCACATTGACCCGGGAGTCTTGAATGCAAATTGCAGAGTGAGGGCGAGGGGAAAGGAAGTGAGAACGCCAAAGAACGCAGGCTCGAGACCAGCGACAACAGATGTGACAAAAGCCTGATCCCTCAAGGAGGCTCCTGTAGTGAGAAGCTCGCTCTGCAGGAGCTCTGCGCGACCCAGGTAGGCACCGAAGGACTCGACAAGATGGCGACGGTGAACCCAAAGATCAGCAAGAAGCAAGGCATTGAGCAAAAGGAGTAAGAAAAGTAAAGAGCAAGGAAGGCAGCCCATGCCTCGAGAGGGTGAGCGAGAATGGTGGTCGTTAGCAAAAACCGATCGAGCTCGCAAAGAGCAACAGTAGGGGCTCCGGAGTAGAGGAGATGGAAGGCATAAGCACTACAATCAGGGTGAGCAAGGGGAAGGGAAGGAGAAGGATCATAGTGCTCCCACAATCCGTACATGTGGATCCAAGACACAAAGCGGGGGGACGAGTCGCTGAACGAGGTGTCGGAGATGTGCCCAAGAGCAAGGCTCAAGGGCATGGGTGTAGCTGGAGGGGATGGACACCAAATCTGGCAAGCTGAGCGACCGCGAGAGTCATGGCATCAAGGCGAGCCTCCGTACAAGCAAGGGTGGTGACCGGATCACCAAGGGGAGGGGCGCCAATGGGGACGGCGCCACTGGCCGGAATGGCGCCACCGGCCGGGACGGTGCCACTGGCTGGGATGGCGCCACCGGCCAGGAGAGCACCACCGGCCGGGACAGCACCACAAGCGGGAACAGCGCCGCGCGCGGGCAGGGCACCACGAACGCCTGAAACACCACCTGCGGCTGCGGCACCACCAGATGCAAGGACACAGCCGGCGAGGGCAGGAGCATTAGTGACACCATTGGCGACGGCACCGATTGGGGCGACGGCACCGCCATGGGCAACGGCACCACCGAGGTCAGTGGCATCGCCAGGGGCAACGGCACCGCCGGTGGTTATGGCACCGCCGGAGGCAACGGCACCCCGAGGGGCAATGGCACCATCCATAAAGGCACCGGGAGCGGAGGGCGGGGGTGTACCATGGTGACATGTTGTCAGAAGAATTAGATGAGCGGCGACGGCAAGAGCAGAAGCAGGCAGAAGCACTCGAACATGCGTGGGCACATCGGCTGAGTTATAAGAGCAGAGAGATGCAAGAAGTCCCAAGGAGTTAAACGCAAATCCTTAAGGGAGGCGGGGTACAGGAGTTGCGAGGTAGACAGAAGTCAGAGAGAGAATCATGAGAGCAAGACGAGTGGCGGCGGGTGAAAGCCGAGCGAAGGATGACGGATTGAAAAGCGGTGAACTATGAATGGTTGGTTAAGCAAAAAGGAGCAAGAAGCTAGCAGAGCGAGAACAAGGCAAAGCCGCGGAACGAAAGGGAACAGGATGGGAAAAATTGTTCTATTTAAGTTTGGAAGGAATGAACATCCTCCATGTATACAAAGGAACAGGAAAAAAAAAACGGCTTCTTTGCTAGCCGGACGAGAGTGAGTCTTCGTCACTTTGGCTGGTAACGGTTCGTAGGGGACTGTTGGACCATTTATGTGCTCTCGCTTCCGAGAGCTGATCAAGACCTCTTCTTGAACTATCTGAGGCCTTTTTGCAACAAGAAGCGAAGTCAGAGAACACATGTTTCCGTCACCCTCCCTGAATGTGACTCGCTTCTTGTAAGGCTGGTCTCCTCCTTAGGTCTGCCAGGGCATTTGTTGAGGGTAAGTACAATCCCTGGGAGGTATCCTTGTAACAGTCACGAACCAGGCAAATTCGAGCCTAGGCCATCACTTGACGTTGTTACAGTCTTGGTGGTTCATTGGCTTGCAGACGCATGGGGTAACGGCATGCGTGAAGTAGGTCTTTCCACATTTCACTGAGGGTGCATTTGCATTTGCGGATGAGGGGATGGAAGATGGGAGCAGTGATGGTGAGTAGTGCTCCTCGAATCTCTTCCTCCACAAAGGGCACCAGCGTGGAGTGGAAGTTGGGAGGGACGCGTCCTTCTCCTTTGTAGAGAGGGTAGTGTTGAAGAGTATAGGAGATTGGGACACCTTTGATGTAGCAGAGGTGGAAGAGATTACATAAGTCTTGCGACCACTGAAGAAGGTTTGTTGCTCCACTTGTAGTGAGGATGAGTTCCTCACACTCGGTGAGGAAGTGGCCAAGGAAGGAGGAGAAGTTGACTGGCCCATAGATACAAGGGGTAGTGTTGATGAGGGGCCGACTTGCTGGGAGAGGAGACCTCTTGGCGATGAGGGCTATAAGTCTTTTAAAAACAGAAAAAGGAGGAAATTCATCAGGGTGGAGCTGATGAGGAGAGAAGTTGAGTGCAAGAATGAATCCACGTGCAATGTGAAGTAGAGAGATAGAGTGCAGCGAGATGCAGGCGAATACCAATGCGCTGCTCTTTGTGGGGGTGCAAGCTGGTGCAAAGCTGGCAGCCAGCTTGTGCAGAGCTTGGTGCAAGTGGTAAATGCTAATGGGCGCTGATGAGGAGGCGAAGACAGTGACTTTGGGCACAGAGGTGAGACCTTGTGCGCTGAGGAAGTTTTCGGCGTGGGCGCAGGTCGTCGCGAAATGGGCGATGCGACCAAGCGTATCCTTGTGTCGACAAAGGCGGATGATGGCGGAGAGTTGCTGAGCGACGGAATGGGTACAAGGGCGAAACCAAGTGCACTGTAGGATAGGGGAGTAGGATGCGGCAAGTGGAAGGCAAGAACCAACATGCGGCAAGAAATCTGCCGCTGGCGTGGGTGCAGGCTGCTGCGAAGCATGCAACTCACTCGTGCCGATCCGTGTACTGGCCACAGATGCTCATGATTGCTGATCAGGAGGCAAAAGCTGATGATGACAAAGTGGGCGCAGAGGCAAGCCACGTGCGCTACAGAAATTTCGCCTTGGGCGCGGGTCGTCGCGGAACGGGCGATGCGACCGGGCGGATCCTTGTGCCGAGCGCAGAATGATGCGGAAGAGGAGCAGGCAGAAGAAAGCAGAGGCAGATGATGGTTGAGTGGGCGCAGGGGCAGAACCACGTGCGCTGCGGAGTGCTGCAAATGATGAAAAACGGATGGAGCTGATTTGGAGACGATTCAGAGTAGACAAAGGAAGCTGAGAGGAAGTTGATGTGCATGCGGACAAAAGGAGGCAGGAGAAGAGGCAATGCGTGGAGGAAGGCATTTGCCAATGATGCTGATGGTACAATAAGACAGAAAAGGTGAAGCTGATGGCGGTGGCACGGGGGGAGGAGGATGACATGGTGGGAGGCTGAGCGTCAGTGGGCGCTGGCGAGGCAACCAGTTGCTTCTACTATGAGAAGAGTGACGGCTTGATCCCTACTTGGATCGAAGCGTGAGCGGGAAGACTGCTGGTGTCCGATATCCTCTTGGCAAAAGCAGGTTGGCTGCAATAGAGGAAGTTGTGCAGCAAGCGGCAACACTGGTCTGCTGATGTCAGGGGAGTGACGGCTTGTTCCCCAGTTGGCTCGCAACAGGAGCAGGAACTCTGGTGGTGTCCGATGTCTCGACAGCGAATGAAGCGCTACTGCTGCTGATGATGCAAGAGGGCAGTGCGAGGATGCAACTCGAGCTGATGAAGGAGTGAGGAAGCTTATGTGGATGGAGCAGATAAGGCAGATGAGAGAAATGAAGCGGATGAAGAAAAAGGCACAAGCACTGGTGATGCATGAGGAACGCTGGAAGATAGCTGGCAAGCGGCAAGAAGCTTCTAGGAGGATGGCAACAAGCGGTGACCCGAGAGTTGTTCTCAGTTGTTCTTCGATATCCCGCCACCAGCTTGGCCACGGGCATGGATATGGGCATAGGGCTTGATTACGATGGCGAGCTGTCGTTTACATCTGAGGAGCACATGAGGTAGTGCAGCTGACGTCAGCGACAGAGGAAGCAGTGAGTCACTACGTGGCAATTGTGGCAGCAGAGGAAGTCCGGGCAGAAGAATGGGGCGATTGGGACGACGAAGCGTTGAATGGGTCACGGGGCACCAGGTGATGTTACCAGATGCTTTGATATCATGTCAAAATGAGATGAGTGGCAACGGTAAGAGCAGAAGCAGGCAGAAGCACTCGAACATGCTTCGGTACATCGGATGTGTTTCGAGAGTAAAGAGGTGTGAGTTGTCCCGAGGAGTTAAACGCAAAGCTTGAAGGGAGGCGGGGCACAGGAGTTGCAAGGTAGAGAGAAGTCAGAGAGAGAATCATGAGAGCGAGACGAGTGGCGGAGGGTGAAAGCCGAGTGAAGGATGACGGAGTAAAGAGCGGTGAACTGTGAATGATTGGCGAAGCCAAAAGGAGCAAGAAGCAAGAAGAGCGAGAACACGGTGGCGAAGCGGCGGAATCAAAGGGAACAGCATGGGCAGAACTGTTCTGGTTAAGTTTGGAGGGAATGAACATTGTCCATACATACAAAGGAATAGGACAAAAAACAAAACGGCTTCTTTGCTAGCTGGAGGCAAGTGACTCTTTGTCACTTTTGTTGGTAATGGTTCGTAGGGGACCATTGGACCGTTTATGTGCTCTTGCTTCTGAGAGCTGATCAGGATTGCTTCTCAAATTATCTGAAGCCTTTCCGCAACAAGAAGCAAAGTCAGGGAACACATATTTCCGACACATGTGTGTATGTAGGGGAGTGCAGTAGAGGAGGGAGGGGAAGTAGCGACAGACCTAACACACAGCCAACCGGTGAAAAGGAACAGGCGGTTAGAAGAAGAGCATGACACAAGGGTGAACAGAAGTAGCACGGGTAAGGGAGAAGGGAACACGAGGGAAGTGGGTGGGACAGGGGGGCAAGTGTGAAGAGAGAAGGGATGAGAGGGAAGGGGTGGGTGAAGAATAGAGGATGAGTGCAGAGGGAGCAAAGGAGGATAGAGAAAGTGTGGAAGGAGCACGAGGACGCAGAAGGGAGCAAGGGGTGGAGCAAGTGGGTACAAGGAGGGGAGAAGAGAGAGAGGAGGGGAAGAGACAAGGAAGAGCAGAGACAACAGAAGGGGGGAGAAAGGAGAGCGGAGCTAAGGGAAGGTGAGAGAGTGGCCAAAGTAAACAAAGGGAAGGGGGCTCTGGTGTGGAAGAAGGAGCACGAGGACACAACAGGGAAAGGCAAGGGAGAGGGAGAGAGTGAGGAGAGGGGAGAGGGAAGGGGAAGGAGGGAGAGAGAGGGAGGAAGAACGAGAGAGAAAGAGAGAGAAAGAGAGAGAGAGAGGGAGAGAGAGAGGGGGAGAGAGAGAGAGAGAGGGAGGGATCGAGTGAGCACAAGGAGGGGGTAAGAGAGAGAGGAGAGGAAGGGCCAGAGCAAGAGAACCACAGGGAGGGAGAG